>LPNK01000078.1:0-39983 GCA_002894445.1 Metschnikowia sp. AWRI3582 | reverse complement strand
ACGTCCAATGAGAACCCTCTTCATCCTTAAACAACTTGAAGTTACTCAATACAGCTCTGAAGTCATCAGTGCGGGTGTCAACGACACTAGGAGTGGAAACAGTGGTAGTCATAGTATTAACACGTATATGGGATAATTAGGATTAGACTAGTCAACTCTTGAATGATATCAAGAGGGGATGGCTATGCTTTATATAGAGAGATGAACTGCCTCCGTGTGAGACAGTGGCGTGACCTCTTGGTCACGCAAACTCCCATGGATAAGGTCTGATAGATCCTTATAGAATTCTATGGGACACATGCTTAGGTATAGGAGTGCATGTATGCTTATACTATGCACACCCTAAGTGTTGTGTTCCAACACTCCCTCTGCAGGAATCTCTCGTAAACTACCAAGCAGCCTAAGATGGTCAAATGTGGCAAAAGGCAATGCCTTGGTGAAGATGTCAGCAACGTTATCTTTTGTGCTGATGTAACTCAAACTCATATTTCTGAGTTCCACATTTTGCTTAACAAAATGAGCTTTGACTCGGATGTGCTTACTTCCCTGAAGAAGAGAGCCATTCTTTATTGTCTTGATGGCTCCTTGATTATCGCACAAGATATAGCAGTTGTTGCTAAGACCGAGTTCAGCAAGAAGGTTCTGTAACCACACAGCTTCACATGTGGTGTAGAAGAGCGACACCAACTCTGAGTTGAGCGTCGAGACAGCGACCATCGTTTGAAGTTTTGACTTCCAGCTGACTGGTATATCAGCATACGTGATGAATGAGCCTGTCGTGGATCGACAATCAGCGTCCGATTCAGATGCAAAATTCGCGTCACAGAAACAAGTCAATTCTTTCTGGGAATTGGACAGACATACTATTCCGTATGTTCTTGTTTTCAGCAAGTAGCGAATGACGCGTTTAGCTGCTCTCATATGCTTTTCACGCGGATCTGAGAGGTATCTGGAAAGCCTCAGCACGACATAGTTTATGTCGAAACGCACACAGTTCGCGGCGTAAAGAAGTTTGCCTATAATTGATCGATATTCTTTCTGATCACATGGCTCGTTATCGTCTTCCAGATTTGCATCTAAATCCTTTGGTGGTATGGGGATGTTTACCCCGTTGCAGTTCAACATGCCATAATCCCTGAGGATTGAGTCAATGTAGTCGCTTAAGTGAAGAACACGGAAGTCTTTTCCATGAAGCACATTTATGCCAAGAAACTTCTTCACTGGACCGAGATCTTTCATCTCAAATCTGTTGGAAAGGTCTTTCTTTACCTTGTCAATCTGTTTCTGATTGGCACCAACAATAAGCATGTCGTCAACGTACACACCAACAAGAAGGGCGTTCTTTCCTTCGCCTTTGTAGTAAATGCAAGGTTCGTTAATTGCTCTCTTGAATCCTTGCTTAAGGAACTCCTCATTTAAGGTCTCGTTCCATACTAATGGACTTTGCTTTAGTCCATAGAGGCTCTTTTGTAGCTTGAGCACATATTCACCGTCGTCTTTTTGACCGTCTGGGGTGAACTTGAAACCGGGAGGCTGAATCATGTAAATGTCCTCCTCAAGGGTTCCATAGAGAAAAGCTGTCAGTACATCGATGTGATGAATACTCATTTTGAGTTTGGCAGCTATAGCAAAGATCAACCTGATGCTGTCCTGTTTTATCACAGGAGAAAAGGTTTCCGCATAGTCGATTCCTTCAACTTGGGTGTAGCCTCTCGCTACTAAGCGGGCTTTGTAACGCTCATCGTCTTTGATGGCAAATACCCAACGACAACCAATGGGCTTGATATCAGCTGTCTTGCGGACTGGCTTGAAAGTGCCATTACGAATATGGGCAGCAATTTCTGCTTCACAAGCTTTCTTCCACTTGTCCCATTCAGGTGATCGTTTTGCTTCAGTGTACGAGTTGGGAACTGGACGAGTTATGTCTGACAGTTGGCCAACGTGATTGATGGATTCTACGAACAAAGCAAGCAAGACATTTGAGTTTTCCTCAATCAAAGAGTTTTCTCTACTCCTTGAGTCTGCGTGAGAACTAAGAAGAGAATCTGCTCTGTTTTCTCCATCATCAGGATGCAACCGTTCGAGGGTTCTTACCATCGTTGTAGACGTTTTGTTTCTTTCGTCTGTCACCTTCACTAGCATGCATTTGGGTGGTTCACGGATGGTTGCATCAGTTCTCCCTCTGAAAACAGAATGGGATTCGAGAATAGTTCGGCGTGTCTTTGACCGAGTATTCTGGAAGGGCACAGACAGATCGTCATCCATCTGGGCAGGGGGAGTCAAACGTTTCTTTGTAGACAACCCAACATCATCTGAGGATGAATGCTGATCTTGGGGTTTGGGATCAGCTTTAGAAGCACTGCTTTTCGCTGGCTTCCTCGTTACTTTCGGGATACTATTTTTAGTATTTACCCGAGGCTTGCGCTTCGATGTCTTTTTAGACTGTTCCAATTTCTTAGCATTTTTGCTGTTAGTAGAGGACGTCCGATTGGAACTTGAAGTGCTATCTGGACTGCCAGTCTTTGGCGTCGACAGAGAAGAACTAAGCGACTCACTTGGAAGGAAGCGAGGGCTAGAGGACTGCTGGTCTGTAGCAGTACTAGTCAGAGACATCTGCGGGCTTGGTGCAGGCTCAGACCGAATGTCTGACAAATGAGAAGAGTCGGAAGCAGGACTAGTAGCCTGGCCAAGGCTCCCTCTCAAACCAGGATTTGCTTTAGCTCTCTTAGAGGGCGAGGTCAAATCATGTTCGAGAAGGGGAGAGTTTCCACTTGTGAGCTTCTTGACACTAGGATCATAAGTCAGAGGAGCAAAAAGTTCCTGGAGGCGCCGAAAATTTTCTTCATTTTCGTTCTTAGTTCTCTTTTTCGCCGAAGGTGGATACTTAATGCATGGAAGAAGAGTTGATGGTAGTCTGTTGCTATTGTGAATCTTGGTACACATAGCATCATCAACAAAATATTCACGGAAATAAAATCTCGTGTCATCGAAATCCGCTTGGTCTGACTCAAAAACATGAGGAGGGTCATAAGTGAAAAACCGGTGTCCGGATCTGGCAACAGAGGGACCAAGGTAAGCACACTCGACCGTGATAGGACCAAACTTACTCGTTCTTAGAGCTTTGGGATACCGAACATGTGACCAACAACCAAAAGGATGAAAGTCTGGGAGTTTCGGTATAGCGGATTTCCTGAGCCAACGTTCCATTGGCGCATGATCATCAAGACTAGGCCGAGGAGTCCAGTTAAGGATGTAAGCAGCAGTACGAATTGCCTCAGACCAGAAAGGAAGAGGAACGTTAGAATGCAAAAGGAGCGTACGGGCCTTATCTTGCAAAGTTCGGTTCATCCTTTCCGCGATGCCATTTTGGTGAGAAGAATGGCTTTGTGTGTACCGCGCTTCTATTCCCCAGTAGTCAAGAAAGTTCCGAACATTATCGTTCACGAACTCTGAACCATTATCCGAACGGATTTGACGTGGATAATGCAGCAGCTTTAAGTTCGTAAAGCTTTGACGCATGAACTTGACCAATTCGGTAGCTGCTTCAGTTTTGTACTTTAGCGGAATGGCAGCGACATACCTAGAATAGCGATCTACGATCGTAAGAAAATAGCGAGTGTTGTCGTAAGCCCTTGGGGTTTCAAAAGGACCTGACAAATCCACGTGCAAAATTTCAAACAGCTGTGTTACCTCTGTGAGGCCATCAGACTGCTTTGGGCGAACAAGCGTAGGTTTTGAAAGCATGCACCCAGCACAATGGATAGAAGGGACATGTCTTAATCCCTGAAGGTGTAAAACCTTACACCACAAGGCAAATTGCCTAGCACTAGGATGTCCAAGTTTTGTATGCCAAACGCGTGACTCAAGGCTTATAGAGTCACTAGAAGATGGGTAGAGCAAACGAATCAGCACGTCCTCGTCGGCCTCGGAATCTGTTGCATCTCCAGACCCCGCGGAAGACGATTCGTCTGATATGATGTGGTCACTAGCTGTCTTGGCTGTGAGCACCATCGATGCATTGTCGGCAGTGTGAACTTTTACACGCACAATAGGAAGTTTATCCTCGACATGACCAATGATATGGTCGGTGTCCAACCGTTTGAGTTTTTCATCGGTGATAGCTGTTTGAAATTCCCTTACTTGTCCAGCGGCAATGAGATTTGTATGCACACCAGGTACACAATAAACCTCGCGAAGAATCAATGTTGAGCGATCAGCAAGCTCGCACACAACATCTCCAACAGAAGTGCTCTCAAATGTTGAGTTCAACGTACGAAAACGACGAGCGCATGGTTTCTTAGACCGCAACAACGACTCATCTGAAACTATATGGGCAGCAGAGCCCGAGTCCCAGACAAACTTACAGCAAACGTACTTTTCAGACGTGTATTCGGCGTTGCTAGACAGATTCTCTTTCAGAATCAGAAAACTTTCAGGTGTTTCGTCATCAACAGCTTGGACAGAATATGATTCCAATGATTCTTTGTTCTCCTTAGAACCATCGTTAGCGGGCTTTGACTGCTGTCTTTCATGGTGAGGGTAGTTACCGTTCTGAGGTTTACCATTACGCTTTTGGCGACCATGATGCCCATTGGTTTCGTTTTGAAACCCTTGACGACTCCCTCTGCTACTATGATGTTTATTCTCTATTCTTCTGCGCTTTACAGACGAATGAGCGGCAGAGTCGTCATCGTCAGAAGAGTCTTTCTTCTTTGAAGACTTCGCTTTTGGTGTCTTCTTGACCAAAATTTCCTCGTTTTCGAGGCTTTCAACAAAGTCTTGCAACCTCAAAATAATTGATCCTTTAGCAGCAAGATGTTCGTCAGATCTTTTCTGGAAGAACAAATATTCTTTCTTGGTGTGGCAATGCTTCGCAAGTAACACATAAATCAGATACCAAATGTGCTCCTCCGAAAAATCATACGCCATGAGGAAGTAAGCGTATGGGATAACATCACCCAGAATTGCTTTCACAACCAATTCATTGGTTCTCTCTGCAATAGCAGGCTTGAAAATATAGGGAATGAGTTGTGCAGCGACAACAGTTTCAACATATTCCCTAGTTGCTTCTTGAGGACCAATCATCAACTTGATGGAGGAAGCGACGCATGCTTTGAATGCCAACGAGAATTCAACATCCATGTTGTTCAAAACTTTCTTTTTCTCGGCGGCAGTTCCAACGAGACACGACAAGAAGTCCAGTCTTGACTTCGCAACGTATGCCTTGTGAAAAGATGATTTCTCACTAAAGTTCCAAAGCAAGTGGAAGTACCACTCATTGAACAAGGCACACTTCTCCTTTTCAAGCTGATACGGAGTAAACTTCGAGTACTCTGACGGGGCCATAACCTGTTGAAGAGTGACCTGCATGGAAGTGTCAAGATTGGTAAGTGAGGTGTCACCAGCGAACGTCCAATGAGAACCCTCTTCATTCTTAAACAACTTGAAGTTACTCAATACAGCTCTGAAGTCATCAGTGCGGGTGTCAATCACACTAGGAGTGGAAACAGTGGTAGTCATAGTATTAACACGTATATGGGATGATTAGGATTAGACTAGTCAACTCTTGAATGATATCAAGAGGGGATGGCTATGCTTTATATAGAGAGATGAACTGCCTCCGTGTGAGACAGTGGCGTGACCTCTTGGTCACGCAAACTCCCATGGATAAGGTCTGATAGATCCTTATAGAATTCTATGGGACACATGCTTAGGTATAGGAGTGCATGTATGCTTATACTATGCACACCCTAAGTGTTGTGTTCCAACAAACGATCGGACTTTGGCCCGTCACTCACAGCGTTAGATGGTAAGTTGAGTTTCGCGAAGCTATCGTCCATTTTTTTTATGGATAACAAACAGTTTTGAGCTTCGGAAACTTAGTCTCGCGTATCACTGGATCGTTTTCTATTTATCAGTTCGTGAACTGAATTTTTGTGCTTATTCCCAGGTATCTCGGCGACTTCCGCATGACCGCGGCTCATGTTTTTCACACTCAAGTTACTCACGTGACACATATGATCCTGCATGTGATGTTTGTCCAAGAGTCGTGAAACTTATTTAACTGTCTAAATTTTTTTTCAGAGACTATAGTCGAATATAAAAATATTTAGGAGCTTCTACAAACTTCAAAATAAAGAAGTGAAGGAAACGAATTGTAAGTACGCTGATTTTACTTCAGACGGCTAATGGTGCTGCCCATGCACTTTCACACTCGGAGCGGATAGAATGGGTTTATCGATGCGCCTTGTTTTACCTGTGACTTACCTGAGCCAGATCTTGCTTATTTGATTTGAATAGCTCTTATGTCCTATCTAAACGGCGCATACTTGTATACTTCGCGCCGCAACTGTTCATATGCGAGCCTACTTTGACCAATAAGCTCTTTCAAGTGCACACATATTAGATAGAAACTGGGAAAGGCCTGAATACAGATCATAAAAATACCAACATGTGGTCTATGAAAGTGAATCGTATTAGCTGGAAGCATTCGATTCAATGAACTAGAGGGAGTTAAAATGGGTCTGTTTGATGAAAATCGATCGCAAACTGAAAGAAACGACTAATGGGCTACAAAATACTTTGAATTAAAAGCTCCATACACTTAGATCAGCGTCTGAATGTGCACATAAGTTGGTATCAACAATACGAAATTTTCGCTGCCAGCAGTCTCTTCAAGACTTGAACGGCTCTTTGCAACAATTTTCCGGACATTCTCAATCAACGGACCATAATCCGTGTGAGCGACGACCGAAAGCTATTGGTCTGAAGGCATAAAGCTTCTTTCGTATCACAATTGGCCGCTCAATGCAAGCGATTCAAGGTTATAAACTCGATAACCCCATTCAAGTTGATGCCATGCTAGCGGTGAGTGATCAAAAAACTACTAATTTTGTACTGTAATTTAGGACACCCTGCGCATCCTGTTCGTTGGTGTGGGGGCGCGTGGGCTTGGCGCAGAGATTACGATGGTAGCCACTCAGCGTTCAGGGGCGAGACTATACACATCAATATGGCTTAAATGATTCTGAGCGGTATATCACTTAGTTTTCTTGAAGCACAAATTAAGAGCATAATATGTCTGACTTAAGTCAGTTTTCGTGGCTTCATTGCATGGTACTTGTCTTTGCCCCTATTCGAAACCGTGCTTTCAAGATCTCTGGTTTTCTTGGCGACAAGGTATTGCCAAGATGTGGGGGCGCAAATGCAGGCCATTTTGCAAAATCTGGCACACACGCGTGTGCCTTGCATGAAGAAAGCAGCCCAAGGGCAATCATCACCTGCCATGCAGTTGCGTTCCGATGGCATCAATTGGTCCAATTCAAAGAAGTGTCTCGTAATTGAGTGCGCGGAGAAATTCAGCCTTCGCTTGAGTCATGTCTCTTGCGAGGAGTTGTTTATATACTGCAGACCAACCAGTGCTTTTCCCTGTCTCAGATTTGCGATCATAGCATTCCCACTCCCTTGTTTTGAGTCGCTTGATTTTGCTCGCTACAAATAGTGGTCCTCAGCACCAACCAAAGATTATTCTAGACTTTGAAAGAGCAATATGTTATTATCACATGTCACAGCGCTAGTGTTGGCACTGGTCTGTGCGGTCAATGCCTCAGAAATTGCTCCAAAAAAGCCAATAAAGATGGACTTTTCCGTCCTTAGAGGCAACTCCCGGTCCTCTGCCACCAAAGGTGCACGCCCAAGGCTCGTGAAAAAAGACGGGCTGACAGAACTCATTTTAGATAACGAGCAAACCTACTATGCGGCCACATTGAAGATTGGGTCGCAAGGGGCTGAGAACACTGTCATAGTAGATACAGGATCGTCTGACTTATGGATTATGTCTAGCGACGTTAGCTGCTCGTATTCCAGAAGCTACTACAGGAAAAGCATGGAGTTTGGGGAATTTCACAAGAACCCAGAAATGTCTAGTCGCCGTTTGTTAGATTTTGAAGTTCCCACATTAGCCAGTGAGGCCGAAAAGAAAGAGAAGCGTGCGGATGTGACCACCATACCGGGTGCACTGAAGACGGCTTATGGTAGCTCTGCCGTAAATGTGCGTAGCAGCTACGGCGGCACGTGCACTTCAGAGGGTTCTTTCAATACTGCTGAGCTGGACTCCTTCAACTTGAACTCGACGGCACCGGACTTTTTGATTCACTATGCAGATGAAACATACGCAAGCGGGGTTTGGGGCCATGATTATGTTGACTTCGGCTCCTCAAATGTGTCGGATTGCAGTTTCGCCGTTGCTAACGACACTTCTCTGCACATAGGCGTGTTTGGAATTGGCTTGGCCGAATTGGAAATGACGTATTCTAGCAATTCATCAACAACGACGCCGTACACGTACGAAAACTTTCCCGTCCGCTTGAAAAGCACAGGCCAAATCAACAAAGTGATGTATTCGCTTTATCTTAACAGTGCAGATGCGCAGTCTGGGTCTGTATTGTTTGGCGCGGTTGACCATGCTAAATATTCGGGTCAGTTGCAGACCGTGCCTGTCGTCAACAGATACTCCGAATATTACGATAATCCGCTCCGATTCGACATTGTTCTCGACCTGATAACTTTAGAAAACTCGTTGCAGAACGTCACCGTGCTGACACTGCACATCCCGGCTTTGTTGGATTCGGGGACAACCTTAACTTATCTTCCTACCGACTTTTTGTATTCTTTGGTGTCTCTGTTGGGTGGCTGGTACAGCTTTCTGGGCTACTACCGCGTGAGCTGTAGTTACAATACTACGACAGCGCACGCAGTATTCAATTTTTCGGGGGCTAAGATTAGAGTGCCGATGGCTGATTTAATCCTCAGTCTGCAATCGTTATGTTATTTGGGTGTCGTGGGCCTTTCTTTTAGCAATTCGTCCAGCTCGCCATACGCGATCTTAGGCGACAATTTCTTGAGAAGCGCATACGTTGTGTACGACTTAGAAGATTACGAAATCTCTTTAGCGCAGGCCGAGTTTTCTGACACAGAAGATATTGAGGTGGTGCTGAGCTCGGTTCCACTGGCAGTACGGGCGTCGGGCTACTCATCGACGGCGGTGGCGTCTTCAATTGATTCTGACTTTACCACATCGCGGTTTCTGCCACCAGCATACACTAGCGCGCGGTCAAGCTCTCTGTCGAGCTCACGACCAAAGTCATCAGAGGGCACAAGCGCGATCCACTTCGCAAGATCACTCCTCTTCACCTTGTTGGGCGCGTGTGTTCTCTTTGTGATTTAGGCTCGAAAGGGCGAAACACTATAAAATGCATTTCGTCACTGGGCTGATCCCACACTTTCATGCGGACTTTTAGACAATTCTTTAGAAAAAACAGAACGCTGTAGAATAAAACGTTTTTGATTCTGTCAGGAGATTTTGTAAAACGGCCTGTGCCACATGTCCCTTATGTTTTTTTCTTTTTTTTTTCTTTTTTTTTTTTTAATTGCCAGAAACCGAGGCCACTCTGTGTGATGGGCGTGAAGAACCTTGCCCTTCTGAAGAAAGCGCAGCCTTTGGTCTGACAATGAACCGCGGTGCTTTGACCGAGAGAAGTCAACAGTCGCCCGCGGCTTAATCCTGGTCATAACACACTTTATCCCTTTTCGATGGGGTTCAATTAAGCCTCAGGTTGAGAACTCCAGTCAGGTAATACTTAGTTTAATGAGGTAAATCATACACCGTTTTGCGATGCTCCAATCGGCTTATACCTAAAACCATTTGACTGCTCTCGTAGACTCTAGCTTTGCCGATGGCTCTTGCGTAGCCTGATTATAGCCGCTGCAGCGCTACCCAGTGTAATGTATTATCAAAACTTGAACAAGAACTTGAGTAATAGAAGCTCAATTTTGTAAGAGAAATACATCTCCACAGATAGAAATTTTGAAGTGATCAATTATTATTATGGTCCTAGACATTTCTTCTTTTTGACACCTTGTATAAGGCTCGGGATTCACACATGGCAGCTTATCACGTGACCACAAGCCGCAAGTATTCAGGCTTCGTCAAGGTGGCAAAGGTATAATTCATACGCCAAGTTTTACTTCGAGGAACAAGGAATGGGTGAAAAGTCAAAAAGCAATCCCCTAAATGCACAGTCCAGCATTATTAGCCAAATGAACGTTCTTTACCATATGTTGAAAGTAGGTTTTTGTCGGCGTATCCAATGGGCCCTACGTGCTGAACATACTACGTCATTCATTAGAAGCTTTGGCTTACATCAACACCCATACAAAACGTCACATATCTCAGCCAGTTGGTTTTCGTGTCTCAGACAAAGGACTGAAGCCTCGATGCCTGTACTGCACAAAGGCGTACAGTTGCAATACTATACCCAGCAGCAACCGTTAGCATTGATTTATATATAACCCATCGAAGAAATCTGCCAATTTGGACGCAAATTATTGGCCGTTAGAAAACGACCGAAATGTACTTGACAATGATTTCACAACCTGTCCTTCGGCGTTTTTCTCGCGGTCCGTGGATTCCGGTGTGAGCCGACGCGGTAGATGCGAAAAAAAAAAAGTTTGGGCCGGCCCGATCTACCTCGCGTTGTATCATATCGAGCTAAGTCACGACGAGACTACAGGCAAGAACCGTGACTTTGACAACTGTCTCGGGTACAAAATCAAAAGCTGCAGAAGAGGGAGCGGGTACTTGACTTTCACAACGGAGCAAATCAGTTGAAAAAAGACGTCTACTGCATGCCATGATCGGCACGATACTCGCGTATGTCTTTCTTCTATGGTACGCGATCATGCTCACGGCCGCGTTCTGCGGATTCCGCTGCATTTACACAAGATTTGCACAGCCAGCCCCTGCTCCAAGCTCACTTTCTCATGGGGATCACCTCTTGTCGAAAATTCGAGGCGAAAACCCCGATTTCGAGCATTTGGAGCCCGTTTCAATCGTGCGCCCGGTAAAAGGCCTTGATCCGGAGCTAGCTTCATGTTTAGAGCTGTCGTTTCTCCAAAATTACCCACTAGAAAAGCTCGAGGTCATTTTTTGTGTTGCCGAGGCCACCGATGCCGCGATCCCCGTGCTAAAAGGCCTTTTGGCTAAGTATCCAAAGGTCGATGCGCACATTTTAGTTCTGCCAGCTGAAGGTGACTATTTTGGGCCAAATCCAAAGGTCAACAACCTTGCCAAGGGGTTCAAACGGGCAAAATATGATCTCGTGTGGATCATGGACCTGAATGTGTGGGCGTCACGTAATCTTCTCGCGAATCTGGTCGCCGCCATGATGCACAACACAAATTGTGGCGCTTATCTTGGCAATACCGCCCGCAGAGTCAAATTGGTGCATCATGTGCCGCTTGCGTTGGCACTCGATAACCGTTCCGGACCCGGCAGCCTGCTTGACGAGATGTTTCTCTTCACATCTCACCTGAAATTTTATGTTAGTTTGAACAATTTGGCGATTGCACCTTGTGTCAACGGGAAACTGAATTTATATAGAAAACTGGACTTGGACCACGCGGTCGCGCGGATCCCGCTACAACGGCTGCCGTTTTTCAGCGACGCTAATGTGATCCTAGACGCAAGACGTGTGGCCGAAAAAGGCCCTGGCCACCTGATGGAGTTTTTCGCGAAATACATCGGCGAAGATAATATGATTGGCATCGCCCTTTGGGAATATTGTGGCGGGCGCACGGCTTTGACGGGTGACGTGGTGGTGCAGCCGCTCCAAACACAAAACCAGGCCGATTCCCTACGTGAATACTGCAACCGCAGAGTGCGCTGGTTACGGGTCAGAAAGTACATGGTGTTGGCCGCCACATTGGTCGAGCCCACCACGGAACTGATCATATGCGGGCTCATGGGCACCTACGCTGTGTCGGTACTCATCCTTGGCCGCTTATTTAGCGCACGTTTTTTCGTATTCCACATGGCCTGCTGGCTCGTGTGTGACTATATACAATACCATGTTTGGGCCCGCCATATCAACAGTGTCACGCAAGGGCCACTGTGGTTGCATGCGATTGGGCCTTCGCGGTCGTTGCATCTGTGGGTGAAAACGTGGTGCCTAAGGGAACTTCTCGCGTTGCCCATTTGGGTCGCGGCCATGGTGGGGCATGAGATCGAGTGGCGTGGCAAACCCTTCCGAATCAAAAAGGACTTATCCGTGGAGGAGTTGTGATTTCGCCAGACACGTGGGCCAGAGAAGGCTATGCATACATGCCACTGAAGCCCGCACGTATGGCTGGACGGGTTTATAGAATAGTGACACATCTTTTTTAGCTCAATCTTGCATTTGCATTTGCATTTCTCAGCAAATTTGCCCAGAGCACTCGTATGCGTGTATGGTGGCTTATTCAACCGTCCTTTTATCTGATTATATGCCTGAGCGTCTGCGTTTGCATGTGCGTTGATGAAATTTGTGTAAATGCGACCAATTGTCATTTGCACAAATAATGAAGAGAACAAGATCAGTATTAAAAACACTCTTTTGCGCTTGGCTCAAAATTCATGCTTATCATTCAGCATGTGTTCGTGACTGGCTCGTTGCTGTAGTATACTCTCAAGTTTTTAGACATTTGCCTTGAAATGAGAGATAAACTTTGAAAGGAGTTGTGCCCGACTCTCACTGAAATACAAAAAGTTGTAATTTGTATAGAGCCTGAAGTAGATGTCTAACCCATTTGGCACAATAAACATCGAGATAGTTCTTTGTGATAATCAAATCTATTCTTGCGAGATGAAGTCACAAGCGGTAAAACTGAGAAGCCTACTGGATATTGATATACATTTTTATCTTTCGACGTTTCAGAACTAGACAGTTAAACCTCAACATCGAAATGTTCATTATTTGTATTCGATTGAAGTGCACGACATTATATGGAGTGGAATTAAACAAAGTAGCTTTTAAACGGAGCACTTGTACTAAGTTTCGTACGGCATAGTTAGATATGATAATATGAAATAAAGTCGTGGTAACAGTCTTCCAAAGCGCCTATAGGATCAATTTTATCACCGATACTAGTTTATCAGAAGTGATAATTCTAGCCCTAACGATTACGCAAATGATAAATGCAAAATTGCACCACTTTATCTAAACACTTCTTCGATTCAAAAAGTTTTTTATTCTCGAGTCGAAATGTGTATGTACCGTGTATGGCGTGACTGTCTTTGTTCATGTCATTCTCGTACTACTATCCTGGCACTTAGTCCTTACTCAGATGAATCAAGCTAAAAAGAAAAGAAATAATATTATCTATATAGTTCTAGATAAGTCAAGCACCACTTGAGAGTGGCAGCCCACTAAGAACCAGAGAGCTTTGGATCAGCAGCAGCATTGATGTTGAGTTCAAAGAGTCGGTAGTTATTTTTGAGAAACCCATTCTGTGGTCTAGCTCCCGTGGCCGGAGTACTTCTACCAGCTCTGAGTCCGAAAGATCCTTTGCTCCCACAGGTGGTGTTTGCAAATCGCCGATCTTGCCAATGATTTTCCCCATATTCATCTCGAGATCAATTTTGACATCTAATACAGCCGCAATTCCCAAACTTAAAAACTCCAAGGCGTTTTTAAAAGTATCCACATCCCAAAGTGCCGCGTGGTGTTTCAAGATGGTCAGAACACTGACCATTTCTCTGTATTGTGCTTTGAGGTCCGGATCCAATTCCATGTTCATGCCAACTTTTTCGTTGAAGAGCACGCAATCGTTTCTGCTCGAGATGACCGTTTGCACAAGCTTCACTAGGATAGGCACATGTTGAGAGAAATCCCGTTTCAAGCTTCTAGCGCCGTTCGAAACACCCTTCAAAAGTTTCTTTGCCTTCTTTATGGGCTTGAGCAAACTCGATAAACGCCGCTCTGTATACTTCAAAGCCCTGTTTGAGCTCGGTGTGCTGGCCAATTCTTCAAGGAATAGCCCATACTCGAGACCTGCACCGGCCAACCGATCAAACACTGTAAAAAGCTCTCTTTTCACTTCCAACAAAAAGGAAACATACTGCAGAATATGAGTCTTTGCACATGCTGAAGATTTGATTGTGAGCAAGAGGCACTTCTGAAATGTGGCCTGGATGGATCCTTGCGAGTCGGGAACGGCAGCCAAAAGCATCGTCTCATCTCTCAAGGCTGAGGATAAGGCGGACAACTCTTTCTCGAGACCCGAGATTTGCTCAGTGTTGACATAATGCCCCCTTGATATGGGAATTGTGGGGAAAATGTTCCTCTTTTTCCTCAAGATACCTCTTATAGGTTGCCGTGCATATCTTGTATTCATTGGGGAGAAAGAAAGCTGGCTGACGGTAGCCGGTTTCGCTGGGAAGGCAACTTTGGAAAGCAAATCCTTGCAAGCCTCCTCATTCTTAGAATCGAAATTTGCGAGTTCAACCTGAAGTGCGGAAAATGTCTTGTTTGCATGAAGGAGCTCCCTGGCCTTGCAAATCACGAGAATCTCTTCGTATTGGTCAAGCTCGCGCGAGAACCTGATACATTGATCCAAAGTATCAAGATTGAGCGAGATATACAAGGAAGGTCTTTTGTGCCTGGTGTGAATCTCCCCAAAAAGGTAATTTATATCTCTCATGCTATAATCCCCGTGGCTGTTGCGAGCCTGTTTTGGTTGCGGCCTCAGGGCCATTTTGAAGCCCCTAGCAGGCGCACTTCTTGAAATTGCCAGGTCATTTTCAGCAGAGAATTCATCTTCGATAGCGAGAAAGCTCAGGGTCCGCTTTCTGCTTCTTGACATGTCTCCTCTCTCTCCAGACCTGTCGTTTCGAGCCCAGCTGAAGCACTTGGCCGCCAGCTTTAAGTCTTTGAATAAGCTGGAAAGACCTCTTTCTGTAACTTCGAACGTAGTCCTAGGCGTAGCATCCCTCCGACTGGGCACTATCACGGAAGAAAGCGTGTAGTTGCCCATATTTCCAGCCGACAAAGGTAGCGCCAGTGATTGTGCTTCGGTAGAAGAAACACCAATGGCACGTGTGTATTCATCACCGTAATTGTTCTCAGAGTCGCGGCTATCACTTATCAAAAGCTCAGGGTTCGCATCTTCCGCAAAGTCAGACTCAGAGTCACAATATGGACTGTGACATCCGACCTCAAGCCCACTTAAGAAATTCGGATTCAAGGCCGTGTGGTATCCGGGCTCACTCTCGCCAAAAATCTCCCCGTCGGAAAATTCGGCAAAACTTTCGATTTCTTCATCCTCCTCGGTACTTTCTTCTTCGGTTCCGATTGACTCGTCTACCGATCGGGAGTCCAGGATGTCGGACAAACTCGCGGCCTCGTCTTCACTAGAGGAGCCCGCAATGCCCTGAGAGTTTCCAGCGTACGAAGGCCCAGCGGTTACTTCCTCCGTAATTTTTTCGGGATTTGAATTTTCCACGTCTTTTCCATTGCTTTCATCTTTCCCGGTAGTTTCGGCAGCGGCTGCAGTGGTTTTTTTCTCAGCCTCTAATTGGGACTTTCTCCGGGCACTAGCCATCTCGGTGCGGAGGTGGTCAGGGCCGTTCTGCGGCCAGAATTGAGGGTCGAATTCCCACAGACTGTCCCTGGAGGCTATTTCTTCTTTGAAATGTCTCGCAGACTCGATGAAGTTTTGCAGCCTGGTAATGGGTCTAACGGCAGGCTGCAATTCAATTGCTGGGGCCGTCGTCCGCGGCTTTTCCGCGGCTTCTTCCTTGCGGAACAATCTATTTTTCTGAGGGCATTTTCTGATTTTTTCAACAAAGTGGCGGCACTTTTCCAAGCTATGAATGTACTTGATCCTATAGTGGCCACAAACAGTCTCACCGGGCTCGTTGGTCGGCTCGTCTGTCACTGGTGGGGTAGTCTCTAGAATCTCTTGTGCGCTCAGAGTGGATGCAATTTTGGGACGAGTTTTGGCAGCCAGCGTTCTGCTCAGGTGAAACCGTCTACGGCTTTCTTTTTTTGATTTTTTGTTTTTCTGTACTTTCTGTGGCCTGGTTACCGACGACTGGTGGGCGCCGAAGGGCATGGCCAAGCCCGTGTCGCCAGAGGGGATTCCGACAGAAAATTGCATTTCAGTCAAATTCCGCACTGGTTGGGGGTTCTTTACAGGCTGGGGACTCGGTTTGGACTTAAGTGTGTTTAAGTCCAGAGAAAGTCGTGCGGTGTGAAGAAGAGAAGTTGTAGAAAGAGGTAGAAAGAGGAAAAAATTGGGAGATCGAACGGGCGAACACGGGGTAAACTATATAGTTTGACGCTCAGGGCCGCCGACCGAAAACATGATCATCTCATCTAGTATGCCCATGTTACGCTCGCGAGAGAGAGAGGAACCAGTGAAAAGAGTATGCTGGCGCGGGCGGTCTCTGAAGTGGGCAAGTTAGTCAGAAAACAGAGAGAACAATGGAAGTCATGAATATTTAAAAAAGCTTTGAAGCTTTAACTGCTTTTATGAGGTGAAATACGGGGGATCTAGCGGGTGTATCAGCTGATCCGGTTGGGTGGCTTCATTTGGGTTATATATTAGTTGAGTGTGCCGCGAGGTCATGTGACTGGCACCGAAAAACGGGCTTGGGGTGTTGAGTTTACATAGAAAAACTGATCTCGAGTGGAATGAATCTATTGTTATGATTTGCAATCGGCACATCATCCTGTGTTGCGTGTCAGAGGGAGATGAAGTATGTGTAATGCATATGGAGCAAGACTCTAGCCATGTGCGGGAGCGTACACATGCTACGTCACTTTTGGAGTTTTACGAGTCAATCCTGTGATACTGTCACTTTCAGTTTGAGATCTCAAGTCGTGACTGATATGTTTGCCCTGCTAAGATCACACAGTGTGTATCGGTGTCCCAATCGGGTATAGAGATTTCGTCTTTGATCTGACTCATTTATGGGCACTGGAGCAATGGGGTCTATGTTCATCTCGTATATGATGCATTTCTTCGCTTAAAGGCATATTGTCTACAAAGCTACAAATTTCATTAGTGGAAGTGACTAGATTTGTCTATGTAAATCACAGATCGATGTACACCCAGTGAACTTTCAGTGCTCGAACGTATACTCCATTTACACCCCTACATGAACAAAGGGAAAAAAAAAAAATTAAAAAGGAACTTTCAGGACTTGTTTTCCAATGAGATTGATTTTGTGGCTTCTACGCTTTTTACGCTTTTAGAAGAACATCCCAATAACGCCTATGCGAGCGTTTGTGATACAATGCCGCACTAAGCATTCTTAGATCTCCTAGTCAAGATTTAGTTTTTATTAGCCTTTCGTTAGTCTTTTATTCGTTCTATATTACTGAGATAAAAGAGCATGTAATTAATGGCTAAATCGCGAGATGCTCCACTGTGTTTTTAGTATTTGTCTTTTTTTTTGGTGCTTTTGTATGTTTTTGTACTTTTTTTGGGGTTTTGTTTCTTCAATTTGGGCTTTTTTCTTTGTGTGAAGCTAGGCAGCTTCCTGTCCTTCATCAGATGCTTGCTGAAACTTTACCTGCAAACAACAAGTGCATCAGACAAAGATCGGACCCGCGGCGAGATTTGCAACCTCCCCAAGCACCGAATTGGTCACTGCGTCGAAATCAAGGTCACAATCGTCGATTGAGAATTTTCGACATCTCTTCCCGCCTGCTCTTTACCATTCATTGTCTCTAGCCTTTGCCTTGAATTGATCTGGCGAAGCGCTTCTAAATGACTCCACAGTGTCTTTGAAAGGCAAAATTTTAGACCAAGGCATCTTAGCCGCCATGGCGCGCTGTTGGCACTTATTCAAGACCTTAGCCAAAAAATACATCTTCCTCAGAGACCGTTTTTTTTGCTGAGCGGGCAAATTGGAAGGCATCGGCATCAAGGTCTTTTAAAACCTTGAAGGTGTTCATGTCGCGCATGAAGCCTACGGCAGCGGACAGAATGGTCACTGAGGAGACTTTCGTCAAGCCCTCTTCTACTGGAACGGTGGGCTTTTCGATCTAGGAGAGTCTGCGCTTTCTGCCCTTGAAGTGCCATTTCGTATCTGGCGCCATATATTTCGTCACTTAAAGTGCGGAGATTATCCATTTACGGACTTGCGGGAAGTCAGCTCACTGCAAGAACGAGCGAGAATATTGTGCTGATTTGAAGCTCCACCTGCCACCTGGTGGGTGCGAATTCTGAGAACGGAACTGCCTTGTAGCCTCCCGCGTAATTTAATTAAAAAGAAAGGCGGGGTATGTACAAAACTCGAGTTTGAACAAGACATGTGCAAGAGTACATTGACCAACTGACAGACTTTACTTCGGTAATTTGCGGCGACATCACACGTGGTGAATTCGTAGGCAGATTCAAAGCTCGGTTCATACTTTGCACCGGCAACGCCCGCAATTTAGCACAAACCCATACTGTTTGCGTCCAAGAGAAAGCCTTAATTGATTCAAGACTCGACTTATATTTCAAATCGTCCATGCAAGTTATGAAGGACCTCAAAAAACTGTAAATGGAGAGAATGAGAGTCCACTGTTGAGCCATGTGCCCGCTGGCTAGATCCCTTGCAAACATATGATGCAAACACGAGAGGCGGCGCATTCATCTCGAGGAGAATCTTGCTTATCAATTTGAGAAGGCTCTCTAGAAAAGCAAATGGAGAAACACTATTCGTGGAATCTGCATGTGGGAAAATTGCGTGCATTATTGCGAGAAAATTTGCCCGATCGCTTCCACCAAATCTCTGGAGGCAAAATTTTGTTTTAAAATTTCTTACATCCACATAATTCTGATCAACACCTACATTTGATGAATGTGCCCCTGATTCGATAACATTGTGCGCCGCGGCCGCCTGCTTCCCATTTTTTGAGGCGAAAAATGTCCCTGCATTTGCAGCGCTCCTAACATGTAGAATACGCGAGCCTCGGTGGAGAAACATCTCCGACGAGCAACTTTAGCCGGAATGTGCTACCCCAACACGGTCTGATTCCGAGCTTTGAATGGGCTGACAATTGCAGCACGCCTGAAGTATAGGAGGCGCCTCTTTTACTGAAAAGAGCTATTTAAAAGCTTGCTAGAGAGGACTGTGACCAAATGCATGGCTCTAGCACATATAAGCTGAATGCTGTCAAGTAAAAATTTAGGAAAGGATTGTGGGGATAACTCGTTGAATATCCTGCTGGATATCACAAACCAAACCTTCAAAACGAAGCCGAGTCATACTATGAGTCGGTTGAGTAATCGGTCGTCTGTGCTCTTGTGCAGGTGCGGAAATGTCCAGCCCACGTGGAAGCGCCGACTCCCCATGCCGCTCATTGATCGCAAAGGTGAAGTTTTTCACATTACGTGTGATTAAAAAGCACTCAACTGACTCATCGGATTGTTTTCAAAAAAAAGTGATTATTAAGTTTGGAATCATAAAGGAAACAATTCAGCTTCCCCACGCACGTGGTACGCATCGAGCTAACTCCGGAATTGAAGCGCGTCGATGTTTTGGTGTTTACGAGAGTTTTGCTTGGCTCTAGCGTGAGTTCCCCTGCATCTCGTATCTGCATACTGCGGAAATATCATACAAGAAGCGAATTCACCCGCGTATTGTTGCCCTCGGTAAGAGGTGAGGCGGCAGAGTGTAACTCGGGAATTTTTTGGGACAAGAATCAGACGAATTTCCAAAATCAATAGAACTATCTCATTCCGCTTCGACGACAACCGCTCATCACACACAATCATTTATAGTCGTGTAAGCACGCCAAATGAGTAAGAGCAAGTAGTAAAAATTGCCAGGTCCGATCAAGCGAAATGTGCTCAGAAGCCAAATTGTGTTTTGAAACACGTCCGGTGCGTTATCGCCCCATAACTCGAAGAGGTATTCATTTGCGAAAATGCGGGCCAATTGAAGGTTCGCTAAGCGAAACTTTAAGCGCCTATGCACTCTCATGTGAAAAATCTCGCGACACTACACAGGACGGTTCGGTCTTGCGACCTCAGTCTTTGCTGACATCACTATGTACAACTTCAAGAAGACATAAACACAACAAAGCAGGGCACGACTTCGGAAGCTCCGAAACATCCCAAGCAAATACGCCTAAATAGATTCGGCTTTGAATAGACATTCATAGTCTAGAAGGCATCATTTATGCTTTATCTGGGCACGTCAATGCTGGCCGTCCACGAAGACGAATAGTTCATCATGGTACAAAATGCTTAGTAAGGCACAGCAGCACTCGTATCCGAATTCGAATGTGAGTTTGCCGCTTTGGGATCCAGAAATGCACTGGCAAGAACATGCATACATAGTCGCATCAAGTTCCTGATCGGGGTGTGCAAAAGGTGCGAACGATACGCCTTTTTTTTTTTTTCTTCACTCACGACATCTGGCCCCTCTACCCTAAGCTCCGTGTTTGTGCAACCTCTCCTGCTGTATCATTTCTCAAATGATATCTGATCTCGTGATCAGGCGGTTCATTTGGAAAGAATTATGTTCACGCCAAAGCCTTGCTTTTTTGTAAATCTTTATCGATTTCTTTGGTAGCCATGTCACTACGGTCACTTATTATGTGTGCTGATACTATTTGGTTCAGCAAAATTCAAGGTCCCGCCTAATACTAAGCTTTTTCTCTATTCAGAAATATATTTGCATCACGCCATGAATAGGGTAGTTTTTTTATCATAGTCAAGAGGGTCTATCGCCGTCGGAGCATAGATCATGTACTTTACAAGGAGTCAACACGAGGTGCCTCGGTTTCAGAAGACCACGGCAATTACAAAACCTACAATTGAGATACCATACTCCCTATTATTGATGGCCCGAAAAGGCATTCTCTGGTTTTTCTTCTTGGATGTCATTTGCTGCTTTCAGCGGCGACAGCATGCCCTCTGATTTTGGTCAAGACTCGAAACTCCGATATTTGCTTGAAAGTCATATGCAAGTCAAGCATTACGAGGCAAGAACATTTTTCAGAACAAGAATACGATCAAAATCTCCACTCGCTTGCAAACCCCCTGTCAGCCCTGAAGACTCCAAAAAGTGTGAGAGCTTGTTTACGCCTTATTTTGTTGAGGAGTGGCGATCAATTATTATGTCCAGGTACATGAAAAAGGTCTTCGCAGACCCCACGTAGCTGAACAATACATGAAACAATCGAACTATGGAATATTCGTTCCGCTGTGGAATCACGCCTAAGCTCATTTTGATATGCACAAAAAGCTTGCTTTTTCATCACGGAATGTTGATATATCATCGTATGCTAGCCAATAAAAAAAATTGCTACTTTCAGACGAGCCCTGGCGCAAGCGATGCAGGATACGCCCGGCATTGCCAATCTGCTTTTTTTCTCGCTTACGGACGGGCGATTATCACGCATGAAGGTGCATGCAAGCGAGTTTGATGCGCCTGCACAAGACTAGCGAACTGCAACCATGTACCATGTGTGTTGTGTTTGAAGTGCACTAGTGGGCGAGATTGCATCGAGGAACAAAAAGTTTGGGTATAAATACGGGATTTGGTCCCCGAGTAATTATGTTTTTAATACAAAGTCAACAACATGCCTCGTCTTCTTCCGATTTTCATCGCCGCAATTGCGGGGGTGGAGGCCACGAGAACTGGCTGCACGACAACCAAGACGAATGAACATGGTGGCCACAACAAGCAGCCATCACAATCAACAACTGTTCATACTCCCCATTCCATCAAGACTGTCACGTCCGAATGGATTTATGGACACACTGCGACCACAACCATCTCTGGCGGACCAGGGAATAGTAAAACCTGTGTTATCAACAAACCTAAGACACATACGGAAAAAACCACGTCTTGCACCACCAAGCCAGTTGACCATACGAGACCCGAGAAGACGACTACATGCACCACCAAGCCAGGTGACCACACTAAGCCAGGGAAGATAACTTCATGTACCACCAAGCCAGGTGACCACACTAAGCCAGGGAAGACAACTTCATGTACCACCAAGCCAGGTAACCATACCAAGCCAGGGAAGACAACATCATGTATCAAGCCAGGTGACCATACCAAGCCAGGGAAGACAACATCATGTACCAAGCCAGGTGACCATACCAAGCCAGGTAAAACAACTTCATGCACGACCACCCCAGGGAAGACCACTTCATGCACGACCACTCCAGGGAAGACCACTTCATGCGATACCTCCAGCGCAATTTTTAGTTCAACAGCGCCGTCAGAACTGCTCCTGAGCTCAGATTCAAGCTTCATGAGCACTTTGTCATCTTCTTCTCCAGGGATTAGCGAGACTCCATCTTCGTTTGTCAGCACTGAGAGTGAGTCTGCGAGCTCTATGTCATTCTCTTCGCCGGTGACCAGCGAGACGCCATCGTCGAGCGCTGCTTCAAGCACCTTGTCTTCGTCTGTCGTTACTGAGAGTGAGTCTTCGGGCACCGTGTCTTCATCTGTCGTGACTAGGAGTGAGTCTTCGGGCACCGTGTCTTCATCTGTCATCACTGAGAGTGAGTCTTCGAGCTCTATGTCATTCTCTTCGCCGGTGACCAGCGAGACTCCATCGTCGAGCGCTGCTTCAAGCACCTTGTCTTCGTCTGTCGTGACTGAGAGTGAGTCTTCGAGCTTTATGTCATCCTCTTCGCCAGTTACCAGCGAGACCCCGTCGTCGATCGCAGCTTCGAGCTTCACCCCAAGCACCTGGTCAAGCTTGTCTACCACCAGCCGCTTCCCATCCTGGAATCTGTCGAGCAGCATATGGTCCTCATCTGTTCAGACCAAGAGTGAGGTGTCTTCGTCGCTGATCAAATCGTCTTCTGGAGTGTGGTCATCGACTGATAGTGTGACAAGCAAGACCTTGTCTGCGAGTGAGACACCCAGCACATCGCCTTCGTCTCTCTTGACCGAATCAACGTCATCCTCGACGGCGGTTTCAAGTACCTGGTCTTCCATGCTTCCAAACAGTCAAACTGCGGTTTCGAGCGTGTCTTCTGGTGTTTTGTCTTCTTTTCCGACTCCTTTGTCAAGTGTTGCCTCAAGTACTCTGTCTTCCTCCATCACGACTGTCAGCAGCCTGTCCAGTTCATTGCCTTCACAGTTGCCTAGCTCGATGGGGTGGTCATCATCATGGGTTTCTTCGAGCTCTTTGTCGCCGACGTCGCCTGCCAGCAGTGGAGCCCCATCGTCGAGCGTGACTTCCAAAGGACAGCATTCCGTTAGTTCTTCGAGCTTTGTGTCCTCAATACGCACGACAGATTCCTCACGCAGTCATACCTCGCCGGCTGCTAGCGAACACGAGACTTTCAGCTTGTCTTCCGGCACTCCATCGTCTACGGTTGCGACGGTAAGCGTGAGTTCTAATGGCGAGTTTTCGTCCACGCCAGTTGTGTCCTCAGCCACTCTGCCAGCTATTAAAGCCTCGAGCTCTTTGATTTCTTCTGCTGCCACCACTTCTTCAGCTTTAAGTGGGTTCAACGAGAGTGGTGTTCACAGCACACCTGTATCTACTGTCACAGTTGAAACTCTTGCGACAATCATTGTGAGTGAGACTTGTACCACTGACTCTGCCGGCTCGACTGTCATTATTACGAGTCCTGTCACCCTTACCGTGAGCAAGTCTTGCAGCTCGTGCACTCTAGCTACTTTCCCTGTGAGCCTGACACCTGGCCTCGTTAGCGAGATTTCAATCACGTCCCCGAAGCCCACGACCAAGAATGTCCCGGCCACTTCTGTCGCCTCTTCAGCTGAGACCAAGAGCCCAGTTTCATCCGCCGAGAGCCTTTCTGAGAACACTTTGAGTGCGGCAAGTGGTACTGAGTCAACAGCAACTGCTACTACCATATCTACCGACGCGGGCAAGACCACCAGCGTTCAGACTGCTTCCAGCATTGTGACCAAACAGAGCGCCTCGATTTCGAGTGCCTTAAAGGAGACAACAGTGACTTTGGTGACCGAAATTGTCTCTTCCGCAAGCACTGGCGCACCGGTCACGACCACTGAGACTGTTGTGTGCCACAGGGGAAACTGTGTTACTGTTTCAGCTTCTTCCGGCAATGTGTCACCAACACCTCTGTCTTTGAACGTGCCTGGCGTCTCCACATTTACGGGATCTGTGACCTCAAGTGTGGATGCGTCCAACTCCGCCTCACCACAACCTTCCCTGATTTCCATCATGGAGGGTGGTGCCTCCAAGAGACACGTGGCCATGCTTTTCATGGCTACTCCGCTTTTTGCGATGCTCTTCTGAGCTGACATAACCTTTTTGGCTATTATACCCCTTTTTCGTCTCGATCAGTTGAGAGCCATCRWTTTCTTTTTAATTTTCCTTTCGCTTCACTCAACCGAGTCTATTCTTGTTATTAGATGACACCATTTCGTCAATACAATTCTTTAATCAGTTTGGCTGTGGAGTCTTCATTTCCACATCGTAGTTTCCCTTGACTCCTGGCGAGTAAACCTTTAGCAGATGGCGAAGAACAGAAAGTCGGGCACTTGCAAGGTTTGTAGATTGATGTGATGCATTCTTATTCATTAAAGTTGTTGGACAATAAACTCATGCGCTTCATTGAGGGAAATCCAAGAATTCTTGACCAGAAAAGCGGGTCTAATGAATTTTTTTCTTCAGATGTGTCTCTAGGGCGTCAATCGCGACATGAAAGAGGAGAATATCAGGTCCTGTAAGAGCTGAGGTTATCTGCAATTAATTACATCAGATAATTTGACAAGTGCCCAGTCTTACGAAAAAAAGAAAAAAGTTGTCTGCTTCCGTTCTTGCTTTGGCAAATGTTCGTCCTATCTCGTGAGAGATGGCCTCGAGCGCCCTCTCACAAACGTGTGTCTGCTATCGTCTGCTTGCTGTTATTTTCCCTGAATATTGGCACTAATATGACTCTGATTTACGTATAATTTGACTTTGGAAGATTCGAAGCTTAGTTCGCTAAACAGACTCCTGGTCCCCTCGGGTTTGCTTGTAGGGCCGACTAATTGCTAATAGTCTAGTTGCACAAAGCTATATCACAACATACGATGCCCGAAAAGACCTATCTAATAACAAATATCTTCAACATTATCTCGAAGCTCGCAAAAAAATCAAAAAAACAAGGAAATAAACCCCTGAGGCGTAAACAGAACCCCTTCATCTGTAAGAGTTATCGAGCTTTCATGGGGCCGCCTCACACTGGTGATCCTGCACAATTACCCGCAACGTCGAAACTTATTGGGCCACAGCCGAACGCTCGTCCAGAACCTGCTCACGAGCGTCCATAGCCAAGCGGACTCACGGCGTACCCACCACAAACAAACGAAAACAACATAAAAAAATCACAAAAAATCACAATCCAATACAAAGGGCCCCAATGTATAATCCTTACCAGCAAGGAAGCTTTCAGAACCAAGGTTACCTGCAGTACGGCCAGGGGTACCTGGCACAGCCTCAAGCCACCGGGTATTACCAACAGCAGGCGCCAAGTGGGCAGTATGGTCAGCCGCAGCAGCCGGGCTTGTTTCAGGGTCAGCAGACAGGCTTTCAGCAGCTGATGCCACCACAACAGACGGGCTTTCAGCCGCAACAAATGGGGAATCAGCCACAGCAACTGGCGCCTCAGAACCTGGGTTACCAGCAGCCGCAACAGACCGGGTATGGGTTCCAGGGCATCTCGCAATTGACCTCACAGGCGACTGGCTACGCGCCGCCGCTTCAAGCTCAAAAGACGGGGTTTTCCGCGGCGCTTTCAAGCGTGAAGCAGAACCAGGAGTTGCATATCCCCAGCATGCGGCTCTCCTTCATCACGGTGACGGACCAGACGAAATTTGAAAATTTGTTCCGCACGGCGGTCGCACAAGGCGATAACGCCGTATCAGGAGACGCGGCACGTGACATTTTGTTGCGTTCCGGGTTGAGCCCGGTCACGTTGGCGGAGGTGTGGGCTTTAGCCGATACCAACAAACTGGGTTCGCTCTTGTTTCCGGAGTTTGCATTGGCGTTGCACTTGTGTAACATGGCACTCAAGGGCGAGCCTTTGCCCGGCGTGTTGCCCGAGAAATGGAACAATGAAGTGCAGAGCTTTGTGGACGCGATTTCATTTTCTATACCAGAAGACCCGAACAAGATACTCGCTAATACACCGTTTTCCTCCTATGCGCAGGGCCAACAGCAGAGCAACGATTGGCTCTCGCAGGCCACCACACAAGTGGCTGCGCCGCAGACGTCCTTCACTTCTCAGCCTACTGGCGGTTTCCAGGGTGTAGACACTTTGACTGCACAGAGGACAGGAGGTGGTACTTTGATCCCGTTGCAGCCGCAGCAGACGTCCAGCTTTATACCCGCATCAAAGCCTTTGCAGCTGCAGCAGACGGGTTCATTGACTGCGCAGCTTACCGGGTTTCAGCAACCTCAGTTGACTGCGCAAAGAACCGGTACAATCCCGTCAACAAGCTTCCAGGCGCAGCCCACGGGTGGATTACAGCCCCAGACTAGCTTCCAGGCTCAGCCTACTGGGGGTTTTCAGCCACTCACCAGCTTTCAAAACCAGCCTACGGGAGGATTTCAGCCGCAACAGACGGGTGGCATTCAGCAACAGATACCTTCTTTACAATCTCAGCAAACTGGCGGACTCCAGCCTCAGTTGACAGGGTTCCAACCTCAACAAACTGGTATTCAGGCCCAAGCGACGGGTATGTTACAGGCCCAGCCTACGGGAAAGCCCGGAGAGTGGGGATTCGTGCATACCCCAACAGGTGGACTTCCTGGATTGAACGCTATGCAGCAGCACTTCTTGCCTTCAGCGCAACTCTCTTCGAACAACCTTCAGGACGTGATGGGCGGCACTTTGAAGAGTAACGTTACGTGGGCGATAACAAAACAGGAGAAGCAGATTTATGACGGCGTTTTTGCTGCATGGGATAAATCCAGAAAGGGCTACATAGACGGCGATGTTGCTATTTCGATCTTTAACAAGTCTGGATTGGGCCGTCCAGATCTTGAGTCGATTTGGAACTTGTGCGACTCGAATAACCGGGGCAAATTGAACAAAGACGAGTTTGCGGTGGCGATGCACCTCGTTTACCGCAGATTGAACGGGCTTGAGATCCCCTTGAGGCTTCCTCCAGAGTTAATTCCGCCTTCGGCCAAATTGCTCCAGGATTCAATGGACTCGTTGAAAACATCATTGAGGGGAGGATCTGCAAAGAAAGCTACGGCATCGAAGGCAGCATCGAGTGCTACTAGATTCAAGAACAACGATGATAATATTGCGTACACCTCCAGCTCTCGCCATAGAAGCAGGAACCCATCAGACGCTACCAACAGCAGCGTAAAATCCTCATCCTCCAAGGATTTGACAATTGAGGATCTCAAAAAGTTGATTCGCGAAAAGAAGATCTTGTTGGAGGCAGCCGACTCAGAGGATCAACATAATTTAATCTCCGCAAGAAGAGTGGAAGAGAACAATGCTCGCGAGATAGAGAGCACAAAAGCCAAAATTCGGGAGATTCAGTCACAATTGAATGCCTTGACTGTCAGTGGCAGCAACGCAGAAAAGGCCGAGTTATTCAAAAAGTTGAACCATCTCACCAAGGACTCTGTTCCAAGATTGATGTCGAAAATTTCTCAGGTGAATACTGAAATTTTCAAAGCAAAGTCGGAGTTGGCAAAGGCAAACTTGAAGAAACAATACCCTAATTGGAACCCTGAGAGCTCTGACGGAGCTATCGAGGCTACTGGCCCAAATGGAGAAATCACTGAAAGTGACAGGCGCAAGTTCAAGTCGAAGCAGCTTTTGAGACAGAGAATGGCCGCTTTGACAGGAAAGCCATACTCTGAAGGTGGAAACTCTGATGTGGACCTTCTCTGGAAACAGATGTCCGAGACGGCAAACAAGGAGCGCGAAGCACAATTAGCCATGATCAAAGACATAGATGCGAGCATCAAGGATTTGGAGGAGGGCGCGTCTACACATTTAGAAGTGTCCACAAAAAGTGAACTAGGGTCGAATAAATGGGAAATGGGCGAGGGTGTGTCGGCCACATTGAGATCTTTCATCGATGAGTTAAAGGCTTTTGACAAGTCTCAGCCCAAAAGTCACGTGGCCCCCTCGGCGTCTCATCAGCCCACTTTGGGCACATCAAGCCCTACACCAAATGCGCCTGCCAGTGTTAAGCCTGTCTACAATACGCCTGAGGAGAGGGCTGCTTACATAAAGCTGCAAGCCGAGAAGAGAATGAATGAGAGATTGGCTAAGTTGGGAATATCAAGAAACAGAAATAACAGTGGCGGATCTTTGAATAGCACTGTCCAGGCTGTCCAGACACCTAAGCTGGCTGAGAAGGTCAATGAACAGCTGAAATCACAGTCCCCGCCAAAGCCACAAGAAATCGAGCGTAAAAATGCATCTGAGCATTTGAAGGGACAAGCAAAGCCGCAAGAGACCCAAGAATCTATAATGGAACAGGGCGAGAGTAGCGCCGACGAGTCAGACGAAGAGTATGCAGCTCTTATGAGACAAAAAAAAGAAATGGAACAGAGGAAAAAGGAGCGCGATTTGAAACGAAAGCAAGAAAAAGAAGCCAGGTTAGCGAAATTGAAAAAGGAAATGGCGCTCATGGAGCGTCAGGATGACGATTGGAGTGACGATGAAGTCAAGAACAAGCCCAATGTCCCTCTGTACAACCCGAGCAACATTTCACTAGACAAAGCGGAGGTAACCGAGGCAACACCTAAAGTGCATGCGCAAGCTAAGGTAGAAATACCGGTTGCAGAACAAGCTAAGCCTGATATTACCAGTCACGTGGACATCAATAACGGCACCAAACAGCCTCATGAAAGCAATCCTTTTTCGAGGTTCGGCACAAGTACGGGATCATCTGCCGCTGCCGTGCCCTCATCCAATACGAACCCCTTCTTCAAGGCTCAATCGACTGACCAAACTGTTGATCAGAAGAAGTTGGAGGCACAGAGGGCCTCACAACGGGGATTAGATAATGATGACTGGAGCGATGATGAGCAAAAGAGTTCGGATGATGAGGAGCCAAGCAGAGCAGGCGCTGCAAAGTTGGCCAGCTTGCTATTTGGAGGTATGCCACAGCCTGTATCAAGAAACCCCACTGGTAATTTTACAGCACAACAATCCCCAGCTCCACCCCAGCCTGCGTCCCAGCCTGCGTCCCAAGAAGCGGTGTCGACGCAAGCAGCTGCACCCGAAACTCTGGAGTCGGACTCTGATGACGAGTTTGCCACTCCCCCACCCGGCTCATCATCTGTAAGGCTGCTTCAGGAGCCCATGACATCCCAAGCTCTGGAAATTGGACCACCAATTCCGGCAGAGGCCCCTCCAGTTCCTACAGCACCGGCTCCATTTGCAGCGCCGCCAATACCATCAGAAGCGCCTCCATTACCAACTGAAGTGCCTCCAGTTCCAGCTGAGGCGCCTCCCAGCCTCAGCTTTGCGCCACTTGACAGCGTGGCGGCGAACGACGTACACCCTTCCTCGGTGACCATGCCCCCTCCACCGCCTCCACCAGGGCCTCCCCCACCACCAGGGCCTCCCCCACCACCCATGCTTTCCTCGCTGAACGGGGGCATTTCGGCACCAATGGCCGGCGGGCCACTGGATATTGGTGCCTTGCTCGGACAAATACAGGGTGGTAAATCTTTGAAGAAAGTGAGTGACGACGAGAAGCACATCGCAGACGCAGCCGTCGTTGGCAGAGTCTTGTAGTGCACGCCAGTCTTACTACAAGAAAATGTTAATATCATTAATTTCAATCTGCTCTAAATATATATACAGTTAACGTTACTGACTTTCAGGACCACGGCCAACGACCTCCTCCGCGTGGTTTGGCTCGACCACGACTTCGCTGTTCCTCAACTTAACATTGACATGCTCGCCCTCTCTCACCTGCCCTTTGATCAAAAGCATGGCTAGTGGGTTCAATACCTCTTTCTGCAATGTCCTGTTGAGTGGACGGGCGCCGTAAATCGGATCGTAGCCCTTGTCGGCTAAGTGCGCCTTCACCTCGTCGGTGAGAGACAAGGTGATTCGCTTGTCGCTGAGTCTTTCCAGGATTTCATCCAATCTGATCTCGAGGATGTTTCTCAATGACGACTTCGATAATCTGTTGAACACCAACACATCGTCAAGCCGATTTAAGAACTCAGGTGGGTAGTGCAACCTCAAATTCTCGATAATCTCGGTTTTCACCGAGTCTTTAATCACGCCTTCACTGTTAGCGTCTTTGTCAGCCAACAAAATCTCTTGTCCGATGTTAGACGTCATAACAATGATCGTGTTTCTGAAATCGATGTGTTTGCCGTGGGAGTCCGTTAACGAGCCTTCGTCTAACACTTGCAATAAAAGCTTTGAAACATCTTTATGCGCCTTTTCAAACTCGTCAAATAAAATCACCGCATATGGCTTCCTACGCACAGCCTCGGTCAATTCTCCACTGTCCTCGTATCCAACATAGCCTGGGGGTGACCCTATCAAGCGCAGAACTGAATGTTTCTCCTGAAATTCTGACATATCAAAACGGATAACGGCCAGCTTATCATTGAACAAAAATTCTGCTAACTGCTTTGTAAGTTCGGTCTTACCCGTACCTGTGGGCCCGAGAAACATGAAAGACGCAATCGGCCGCTTGTCGCTGGTGAGGCCTGCTCGCTGCAAGCGAACCGCATCGGCCACGGCATGAATCGCCTCGTCTTGGCCAACAACATGCTGTTGCAAAATGACCTCCATGTCCAACAATTTGTCCTTCTCGCCCTTCATCAAGTTGTTGAGCGGAATTCCCGTCATCTTCGAGATCACGCCCGCAATGTCATCCAGTGTCACCGAATCATGTAAGAGCGATGCGCGCATGTTATCTTCCTTCTGCGTGATCTCTTTTACTTTCTCTTCTAAACGTGGAATTGTCGAGTACTGCAACTCCGACGCCTTGCCGTAATCCCCCGTGCGCTGCGCCATCTCGAGGTCAAAGCGCGCCTGCTCCAAGTCGCTTTTTGCTGTTTTGATGCTATCAATGACGCCCTTTTCGGCCTCCCATTGTGCGGTCAATTCCTGCAACTCCGCCGTTTTTGCAGCCAAGTCATGCTCCAATTTCTTGCGCCGGTCCTCGGACATCAGGTCCTCCTCTTTTCTCAAGGACTCTAATTCGATATGAATCGTCATAATTTGGCGGTCGAGCTGCGCAATGGCATCCGGCTTCGACTCATGTTGCAAGCGTAAAGTTGAGCAAGCCTCGTCCACTAAATCAATTGCCTTATCTGGCAAAAACCGATCGGTGATGTAGCGGTTCAGGTAAAGTGCCGCGGTGACCAACGCGGAGTCTGCAACTCTTACACCATGGTGCACCTCATACTTTTCTTTGAGCCCTCTAAGGATCGAAATGGTGTCTTGCACAGAAGGCTCGGATACCGGCACGGGCAGGAACCGACGTGCCAAGGCAGCGTCCTTTTCCACGTATTTGCGATACTCTTCGGTAGTAGTGGCTCCACAGAGCGAGAGTTTTCCTCTTGCCAAGGCCGGCTTGAGCAAGTTCAGTGCGTCTATGGACCCCTCAGCTTTGCCGAGGCCCATGAGCAAATGTAATTCGTCAACGAATAAGATCACCGAGCCCTTTTTCTCTTCGACCTCCGACAATATCTTCTTCAATTTCTCTTCGAAGTCGCCGCGGAACTTAGCGCCCAGAATGATTGCCGCTAAGTCCAATGTGATAATTGACTTGTCTTTCATCAGTTCGGGAACTTCGCCCTTCAAGATCCGCTGAGCCAAGCCTTCCATGATCGCGGTTTTACCTGTACCAGCGTTTCCTATTAACACAGGATTGTTCTTTGTGCGCCGCAGCAATATCTGGATAGTGCGCCTGATTTCCTCATCACGGCCTATGACAGGATCCAACTTACCGTCTTTTGCCAATTGAGTCAAGTCTACGCCATATTTCTCCAATGCCGGTTTATTATCGTCCTCATTTTTTTGAAACTGAAGCCCACTCCTCGCGCTCGAGTGGAATCCTCGGTAGAAATTTAGTTTCTTGGAGATTTCTGCCACATCTGTCGGCCGGGCGGATTGACATGACACCTTGCTGTATAAGATGGGGCTAACTAGTGTATGCTTCGAAACAACTGTGTTAACCGGGGCGAACCTGGCTGCCTCGTAATTGTGCGAAAGCCTTTGCACCGAGCGATGTAGATTTCTGGACCTTAACATCTGTAATTTAAAAAAGGTTTAAGTGATTCAGTAGGTGTAGGGAAATATGAAGGGACCCGCGTCGGTTATATAGTGTGCGCCCCGAGCCGACGGCACGTGACTGTTAGAAGGTACTGGAAAGTGCTAGAAGATGTAATACATCCGAGCCGAGATATCCCGAAAATACATTTTCTTTCCAAAATTCTGCCATTTTCCGTTATCTCAAACTACTATGAGCCCACATCAATGTAGATGAGCATTCTTCGATGCGTTTGCTTGTGGGTCCATTTGTAGTCACATGTAACTGGACTAATCATGTCGAGTGCCTCCCATTTCGCAGCCATGTAAGTCACATGACTCCGAGTCAGGCCCGTTCTCAGGAACCAAATCGAAGCCTCATTTTCGGAAATAAGCTGTGTAGCATTGACTATATCGAGCACGGAACCTTCGAGCGCAGTTGTGTTCTAGCTTTGAAGGTAAAGCATTTCTCTCTTTTTCTTCCAGGAATTGTATCACGTCATGGGGCGCTCGCACGGAAGAGTCTAATATACTTTATGTTTTTTTTTTTTTCCGATCGATACATCTGATCACGGACTGAGGAGCCAGAATTGTTTATCAACATACAGAAGTGAACTTTCGAATTTCAGAAGAAGCAATTTGTACTGACAGATCACAGCTATTGAGCAGTTCCGCAGAATAATAAAAGAAGGCATGCGTACTCTCGATTAGATGCAAGCAATTTATTTGTTCTATGAGATACCCCGATCAAGGAGTGCATGTACTGCTTTAAGCATTTTGTCAGGGCCCCTATATCGTGATTCACACTATACTCGGTCATCTCCGGTTCCTCCTTGCTCAGCTCGGTACCACGCGTGCGTTCGCACACTTGTGAAGTGTGTATCGAGTAATGCTGGCTCAACCGGTAAAGTCTCTCACATACACTCACCTCAAGTACCATAGAAGAAGGCGAGTTGAGAACCGCCTGAAAGGGGCAGTCAGCTATAATACACATTACAGTCATGCGTTCCTGGTAATTACTAAAACATCGAGCCTGACAGTTTTGTGAAAGGCTAGATGAACAATTTTGGCTCATGGCCCTTAGTCAGATGCGTCAAGCAGTGATGTATCAATTTTTCTTTGAAACAAAACAAGAATGATTTGGTCTCCAATTTACTCGTCTGGATCAATAGGCGTTTTTTTTTTTTTTTTTAAAGATATATCACATTATAGGACGCTCTCGTCAGAGTATGACAGGCACACCCAAACAAGCGCAAAAACTATACAACATATAGAAAAAACCCATAATAGATCGCAACTTCACCCCAGGCATCGTTTGGCGACACGAGATCTCTCATCGGAAATGAATCCACTTTGAGATCTCTACCCAGAATGAACTCAACTAATCAGACTCAACAGACTGTCATCGGCCCATGGGGTTGGTCCTCCCWAGAGCGCGAGACAATAGTCGATTCAGGAGGGGGGCGAGACTAACACCATTCTCCGCCTCCCGGCGCCGTCCTGAATACGCCTTACGTACCACTTTCACAAACCAATTGAGGTTGCGCAAGTTTGTAAATGTTTTATCAGTAGGTGCAAGCATTTCTCTCAAGTTCATTGGCCTCGGAAAGCCTAGTTTGTTCCACCAGTATCTGGAGCATGTACACTCATTGTAGAGGTGAGCTAACATAGCCTTTGAAGACACTGTTTCTAAACACAAGAGACATTCCATGTCCCTTCCAACCTTCGGTGCATCGTGTATGGGCACATAGGACCCGTAGTTAAAATGATGGAGCGCTGTTAAGTCATTTCTTAAGAGCCACTCATGCTTGTACATCTCTTTCCAGAACTTTTTCCAGCGTTGCGGCTTTCTGGCTTCCCGGCATATTTCCAGAAATCTCCTTGGCCGAACCACTGGGGCTTTCTCTTTGCTTTTCTTACTCAACGATCGGAATGCATCGGCCCTCAACCCACCTGCTTCCTCGTTGGAAATCTGGAATTTTCCTTGTGTCTCTCCGATACTTATTGCTTGTTTCACTTGTTCCTGGATCGCACCGGATTCCATGAACCCTACCCTTTCAGGCCGGTTCACCACCCGTGTACCAGATACAGTCTTTTGCCAGGCTTCTAGATACATTCTCTCACTATGCGTGAACGTCCAGTCGAGGTTTTTGAAGTACATCCGCTCTGTGTCGAGCAAAAATTCAAGCCAGCTCAATCCTTCTATTCGGTGTACTGGTACTTCTGCCAGTCGGTGTATGATCTTGCTCATGTGGTGTAGCATTTTCAACTTCAAATATCCTGTGTACCAATCAGTTGCACCCATCAAGGTATTTGCGAGTACCGCTGCTCTGTGTCCTTGCAATTGAACCGCAAGTTCTATGACTCCATACCCCCCCTTCTTCGGGCGAGCATAAAGCTTTTCCCTTCCGATACCGTAGAACACTCTTTGTATGGCATCATCCATAGCCTTGATTTCCTTCTTGGACATACACTGCACCAAATCTTTGTATACCAATGTCGAGCTCACGTACATGTTCGTAGCTTTAGCTTTTGTTATGACATCTAGTTGAGAATATCCTCGCTTGAAGCTAATGAAAGGGAGTTTAGCTCGCACAGCACTCCAGTCAACACCTTTCAACGGTAATCCCAAGTACTTCAAGTCCTTATCTCTCACGTACGTTTGTGTGTACGGGAGCTCGTGTTGAAAATGATCAGCAAAGTCCGGATGAAAACCCAAGAGCTGTGATTTCCTGGGGTTCACTTTGCTATTACTGATTTTCTCAAAGTTTTCAATGACAGACGCTGCAATAGCATAATCTGAACGGTTTCCCAAGTATATGTTGACGTCATCCGCAAAAGCATGGTGTTTCATTATTGCTAACTCGACACCGGAGTACTTCACTGTTATACCTCTTAACCTCTGTAGCCGGAAGAGCAAAGGTTCAAGCGCAAGATTAAATATCAATGGAGAGAGGGGATTTCCCTGTCGCGTGCCACATTTCATTTTGAAGGGCACTCCCGCACAGTTGTTGATATAGATTTGTGCTTCTTGGTCTCTCATGAGCAGCATCATGAAGCGCACCATGGCATCACCTATTCCAAGCTTTTTCAAGACAGCTTGCATATATTCATGCGAAATTCTGTCGAATGCCTTTGTGAAATCCGCCATTAAAACAGCCTGATACTTCGAGTCATACGCTTCATCTCTCTGTTCACATACCAAGTCTATCAAGGTAAAGAACTCCATTGTGTTCTGGTTTATCCGTCTGTCTTTGATGAAACCCCTTTGATATGGCCCTACTAGCTTATTTGTCACCCGTTGTAGGCGAATACAGGCAGCTTTCGAGATCACTTTTAACGTAGTGTTAGATAGCGAGAGTGGTCTGAGGTCTTTGATGTCTTGTGACTCCTCTGCTTCAGGCTTTGGGGTCAATGTGATCCAGACTCTTTTGAGGCAGTCGGGTAGTCTTCCCGTTCTCATTATTTCGTTTGCCGTCCTAGTCATTATTGGTCCAATGTCTTCCCAATAGTGAAGAAGAACAGGGAATTGTATCCCATCTGGACCAGGTGCTGTAGCCATATCCGCCGTTTTCAACGCCTTTAGAAGCTCATCCATCGTGAAAGGCATGTCGAGTGCATTCCTTTCACTCTCGTTGATGCGACTTCCCATCGGATACAAAAAGGTATTTATATCTGACTCTTCTGCTGGGGTTTCCACCTTGAATAGGTTTTTGTAGTAGTCCGTTGCTAGCGCGATAATGTCCGATGTTTCGTGAGCACTTGTCTGATTGATTCCGTTTTTCAAAACAGTAAAGATAGTCTTCTCCTTCTTGCTCGCTTGGAAAAAAGTTTTGGTAGCCGCTTCTCTGATCTCTTCTGCGTCCTTTGTAGGGCTCTCATCGAGGAACCACTTGGCTATCGCGGGATCGTACTTTCTCATACTTCCCATGAGTTTGATGTATTCAAGACCGTCACTATGCAAAGCTAGAATCGCGTCCTCAAGAGGTAATCCGGGATCTATTCTTCTCCTCCTGGTGTTAACCAAAGGCAGATCTAATCGACCCAACGGGTATTGGAAAGGCGATTTGCCTATAAATATTTCACGTGACTGTTCAAAGCCATACGACACGGATATCATGTGGTGGCTCGATATGATAATGGGAGGTTTCGAAATTTCGTAGCAGATTGCGCGTTGGCGCCATCCAACCGGTGCATATATTCGATCAATGCGCCGACAGGTCAGAGCTGAATTCGTTGGATATATCGCCACTCCTCGATCATACTTGGCTAAGTCTTCTGTTCCTATGTTGTGGTTTAGATCCCGTATAGCAACTACCACTTCTCGCTCTGCCGTGGGGGTTGCTTCCATGGAATGGTTGAGATCCCCTCCGTATAGGACCTTGAGATTGGGAAAGCTTTCCTTTAAACTTTCGATACTAAAGATTGCTTCCCATAGTATCTGGGCCTGTAATCTTTTGTCCGCCGATGGTAGGTAAAAGTTAATGAGTAGCACTTGTTCGCCATCAGGAAGCCGTACACGAATCGAAGTGTAATATTTGCGGAAGATCTGCGGGAGGTGAAGTTCGTGAGAACCGAGGACTTTCACTTGGGTGGTCTTGATGAAGATACCTGTCTGATTGGTCGTGTTGCAGCGTGTTGGTGAAGAATAAAACTCAAGCCCTGCTCTGGTTGAGTAGTCCGATAAAGTTGCTATGTTTGTTGTGCTCGCTGGGAATTCCTGGATGAAGAAAATGTCATGTTGTGTCGCTAATTGCGCAACAATAGACAACGCTTTGGTTTTTTGTATGTTAAACGAACCTATGGTAAGTTTCTCTTTGGGTAATTGTCGTTTTCGGCGTCGGTTTGCTTGTTTGAATCTGATATTCACAGATTCTAACTGTCTCTTGTCCCTTTGAGACATCATTGTTGATCGGTTGAAGAGCCCTCCACAGTATCTATCTGTGTCTCTTCTTGGCTTACACCCATCTGGGATTGTTCCAGATTTGTTGCGTGCCCGTCGCCTCGCAGTTCTTGCATCAATTCCGCCAACTTATCCACAGATTTTTGTGCGGATCCTTTGGTTTTGTGAGCGCTGGTGTTAGACTCAAACCTTCTCTTGTTCTTTATCGGGCTGGACATGAGACCCTCTAACCTCAGTGTCTTTCCCTTAGAGACCCCCTTTGCCGTCAAATCCTTTGCCCGGACTGGGCGACCGGGTGTCTTGGGTGTTTGGTTGTCTGCCTGCAGCGGATAACCTTCTTCTTCAAGTAAGTTGATCATTTCCTCATCCTCGAGTGTGAGGAAAGTTGTTTCTTCACCTTCTGACATTGTCTCTTCAGCCATTTGAGCCGTTTGGTTTGCATTTTGGGTTTCTTGGGTCTGCGATCCCTTTTCGTTGTCCACCATAGAAGACAGACTATCCTCCATGGTTTCTTCTAAGTTGTCATCCTGTATTTCCTGTGTGACTTCCTTTCCTGACACGATTTCCTCACTGTGTCCTTCCGTGTTCGCGCTCTCTGCATTTTCTGTCTCTTGCATTTCAGCATTGTTGTTGTTTTGGTGCTTCTGAATGAGCGCTGCTATTCTACCATGAAATTTATCATTGTTCTCCTTGTTTTCTCTTCTCGTTTCTTCGATTGTTGGAAATTCCGATTCCCCAAATTGCTCAATATAGTTTGGACATTCTTCCGCTGCATGCAACCGTCCTCTTTTGTTGCACTGGCACTTAAGTCTGCATTTGTATGCTGGGTGGCGTCTGTCRTAACATATCTTACACCCTCTTTCCTTGCAATCACGGAACGAGTGGGATGTGGAATGGCACAATGGGCAAAATTGCAGGATGTGGATAATCCGAACCCGCATGTTGTATTGATCTGGGATAGGCTTGTACGGGGAAATCTTCGCAAGTTTGTCAAGCTTGGCCTGGAGGCGTTCTTTGTCATTCCTGTATTTGTTCAAAAGGGATTTTCTCTGGACCTTCAATCTTTTGGCTTCTGGTGTATGCAAAATCTCGCCGTTTTTCTCAAGGAAGTCAATATCCTCTTGGAGTCTCTTCATCATTTCTTCACCTTTGAAGTGATCCAAGTCATGTTGAATGTTTGCTTTGAGGCGATCCGAGATTAAGACTCTTGGGGGGATCTTGTCGGAACCCAAGTCAATCACAACAAAAGCACGGCTCTCATTGCTTTCACCTATTTTCTTCAACTGAGTCGCCTTTACTACCTTGTCACCCGGCGTGAGGAAATTTCTTTGAAAGTATCTCTTGGGGCTATCCATGTCATTGTAGATAACCTCCACAGTGGCTAAATTGCCGTTAACTGCCACTTCTCTCTTGAACGTGAAGTATTTCGTTCTGTCTTTCTGGCTGTAAAATTGCTGCTCAAGCAATAATGTCTTCACTGCTTCCGTCAAGTCGGAGGGAGAGACATCGATCTCGTTGTCTTCAGTGCTGAATCTAGCTAAAACCGTCATTGAGAAGTTTGGATCTCCCACTTTAGGTAAGTAGATTCTGTCTCCAATGATGCGTGATTGTTCAATGCAGCATAGCGCGGCATAGAAGGTGTAATCTGACCTAGAAGCATTAAAAATTGCTCCGATACCTTGTACATTCTCATTGCCTGGGTAGTTCATCACACTTTCAAGGCTAACCCTATCCTGAAGCTCACTCAAGCCCTTCAGGGTTTCATACCTAATCTCCAACTCGGTCTTTTTCTGCCGATGTGTCATGCACTGTTCCCACATATCGGCCTTGAACCTGTCTACTGTTTCCACAAGGGTTTCTGCAATTTCATCCGCGCTGAGCTCAAAGGGGTTTGAGATTGTGAAGCTTGGAGCATTTTCACTTTTGGTTATCGTATTAAGAATTGGTTGCAATGCTTGAGGGGGAACATCCCGCACCATTCTTTGAAAAGAGTTGCCCTCCTGATAGTTATGGTGAGTGGCACGTCTTGATTCTATTTCAGATTCTTCTAAGCTGATGAGAAACTCTAATTCCTCTCTGCTTCTCTCTCCTGCTCCCGTCTCTTCCGACGAGACAACATTGGTATAGACAGATGACGACCAGTCATTGTAGAAATTTTTTGGACCTTTTTGAGATGTTTTTGACTTTTTTTGTGATTTTTGTGATTTTTTGTTCAAATTGGTTCCATCTGTCGTGTTTTCGTTGTTTGAGTTACCTGCAGGATTTTCTTCGTCGATCAACTCCTCAGAGTCGTCAGATTGACGATTATACGAATCGTCGCTTTCCATATCGATCTCCTCACTGTTGTTTGCCCCTCCGTATACCCTCTGGGCACTAGAGATGCTCTGCGATAAAATTTCAGCCCAAGATCTTGGCCTGGGTGAGAGTTCAGCAACGGCGTCGGGTCCAGATTCGTCGACCCCTGTGGAGTTCGCGATATCTTGGGACGCTGAATCATGATTAATTTCTCGATTTTCATCAGGTTGAGGGGGTCGGTGCCCTTGCCCGACCAAGCCGGGTGGTTCACCGCCTCCTCCGTGGAAATGCTGTTGGTCACTGTGCATTTTCAAAAAGATATATCTATAGACAAAAAACCTGCATACGTCTGGATAGAACACTGAGTAATGAAGTCCCCCGACTTTCCCAAGCCTTAGGTCTTCCTCCTTATCCTATCCGCTGTATATGGTAGTGTCAACTTGTCCGTATTTTACTTCGTTCCAACGCCTTTTTCAAATGTCTATTCAGAAGAGGCTGGAGGACGGTGCCTCCGGTTGCCTCCCGGCGTCTGGATGAATAGACCTGGCGGACGGTGTCGACGTACCAATTAAGGTTGCGTAAATTTTCGTAGGTAGTGTTCAATGGTGCCAACATCGAATTCAAATTCATGGGTGCTTGTATGTTTAATTTATCCCAAAGGACTTTGGAACACCTACACTCGGTGTATAGGTGATAAAGGAACTGTCTCGAATCAACCATGCTATAAGTTAAACTTGCAACAATATTTGAGCATACA
>LPNK01000035.1:0-16106 GCA_002894445.1 Metschnikowia sp. AWRI3582 | reverse complement strand
GAGTCCGTTTCTTTATGACACGCATCTATACAGTACTAACATCCAACAACATCAACAGAAGAATGAGTCCCTGTGAACCTACAATCATCGTTGATGTCGGCTGATTTGGGCGAAATGAATGGACAATTCGAAGTCGCTTGATAGTGCTTGGTTTTGGTAATTATCATGCGGATCCGGAATTGCCGACAACTCTATCAATTAGAAACTCAGGCTGTGATACGAGATAGTGACCCCCGTTAAGCTATTAGTTGGTCATATGTAAGACTCTTATTGAAAAATGAAGCCTGCTTTCGGGAGCAAGATTTACTCCATACTTCAAACTTGGCATCCTCTTCTCATAAGAAATTTCTTTTGTGGTTTCAATGACAGCATTCTTACAAACTACCGAGATCTTGCCGCACTAACACAGTTTTACTCACTGTAGACGCCGGAACCACGACTTTCAAAACCTAGGTGTCTTCACGGATTGTAAGACCCGATGTGAACGGAAATCTACAAAAAAAAGACATTCCGGTACGGGGAATTGAACCCCGATCTCGACGGTGAGAGCGTCGTGTGCTAACCATTACACCATACCGGAGAATTGTTAAAGGTTTCTTGTGCAGGAATAATATATAGCAATGAAGTAGTTTGGCTGTCGACGCCGGCGCTCTGGAATCCAGATTCGATCGAAAACTCTTTTCTATTTCTCCCGTTTCAGATGTGGCCCTCGGCTTCACTCCCAGCCAATTGATTCCGCTCATTATCTATCATCGGATAGCTCAATTTTTTTTAAAGCCTCTCAAAGGCAAAGGTGAATATTTTAATAAAACAATACCCAGGATGAAGTTGATTAAATTACAAACCATTCAAGTCTCAAAGAAAGACACGTTTGGGGTTGTTTACGTTGTGAAAGCCTTGCGATTGTCACGTTGTGTGAGACATTGACGAAAGCTCTATGTGATGTGACAAGGCATTCTTTTATGTAGATTTTATCACCTTTGACGCCATCATCAGACTGGTTTTTGGATGCAAAACAAAACAAAAAACAAAAGTGGAGCAGAGACTTGTCGTTAGGGTAAAATAAAGCTGTAGTTTTCATAATTATTTATCGGACCGACTGCCGTGAAAAATACTTTAAAGTGAGTAGCAAAAGTGTGTCAAATTCCAGATAGTGACTCTACTGGTTCGAGTTGAGCATCACGAAAAGCTCATAAAAGTTAAAATGGTGAGATTTTCTATCATATCAAATAGACGTGAAAAGGTGAAAGTGCACTCAACCTTTTCTCAATTATATTAGCTCCAAGAACCGAGGGTGGCCGACCAGGTGCGGAAATACGTTAAGTGGCACGCCAGGTCTTATTTTTGAAATTCTTCATTTTTATCTTAAAAATCAAATTTGTTCCAAATCTAAACTGAAAGTCTAAAAGAACCACGTACAAGATGATACTTTTGTTGTGTTCCTAGAATTCGATTTAAATCCATTACAATTCTGAAGGTTCAACACTAGATAGAAAAAGTCTCGAATTTGAGTTCAACCTATTCTAAACTACCCTTAGTCTCCATGACAGCATCCACGTGCACCACTTCTCCACTGTTTAGGTCATTATCATCAACATTACTGGCAGGTCCATGGTAATGATGACGAGCGTATGCATAATAATATCCAAGTGACAAAATCCATACCCCGGAAGCCACTACAACGGTATAGTTCATAGTCTCTTTGTCTGGATTAGTGTCAGTAGGAAACATCACCATTATGATCGTGAAAAGGCCATAAGCCACCGAAATCCAGCCATTGATTCTGCTCCAGACCTGGCCCAAGAAGAATTTTCCAGGCACAAATTTGGAGTCCATGTACAAAAGCCTCAAAAACGTGGGTGTGCCCCAAGCAAGGTAATTACCAGCGATCACCAAGGTAAACAAAGCGTTTGCAGCCGTGGGTCCAATGAGACACAAAAGTCCCACCACAATTGCAAGCATCCCGCCAGTTATGACGGCGTGGATCGGAACGGCTAGCCGTGCATGGACTTGCTTCACCCACCACGACATTGGCAAGCCGTTGTCCCTTGCAAACGCAAAAATCTGTCTTGAGATTGCCGTGAGCACGGACGCACCAATCATGAACTGGCCAATCAGAATCAAAACCATAAAGAAAATCGCCATTTTCTTACCCTGGCCCGGCACGGTCTCAAAAGCATCATAGATGATTTGAGCCATCGGCTGGCCAAATTTGGACCCCAAGATGTGGCCTTCGATATCGTATGTCTGAATCGAGAACATCGTGACCACCAATAACACAAACCCCACAGTTCCGCAAACGGCAATAGACGTGATAATGCCAAACGGAATGGTTCTGGACGGGTCTATGCACTCTTCCGCCATGTGTACACAAGCATCAAAGCCTCCATTTGTCCAGATCGCCGGCAACCACGCCTGCGAAAGTTGCACCCACCCAATCGGGTAATGCGTGAGGGTCTCGAAGTTTGTGAATACCCATGAAGCCGGCCTTGGCTCGCCCCTGCACGCCGCAATAGGCATAGCAATAACAAACAACAATATAACAGTGACATTCACGATGATGGATGCAGTCTGAAGCCATGCGCAGTGTTTGGAAGACGCACTCGTGATGGCTATATGTAACAACACGCTTGCAACGAACACGCCATATGTCTTTGCAGGAGTTATTTCGAAATCTCCATCTTTAGCAATTACGACAATCGACAAAATTTGCGTGGCATAGCCGTAATTGATCAGACACAAGCCTGCCACAAGTGCCATAGTATTCGTGTTGCCAATGACGAACGAAAAAACAGTCTTGAGTTTGGGTGGTGCATAAAAATTTGTCCAGTAATATAATCCTCCACTTGTCGGTTGAAAGGAAGCATTTTCGCTCATGGCTAGGCCGATCGTCATGATGAACCCCACTGCTATGAGCCAGCCCCAGATGGCCCCTGCAGGACCGGCGATAAGACCAGTTCCCAAGATCGAAGCAATCGAGGGCAAAAGGCCCATGATGGAAAAGGCCACGCCAAACACCTGTATGGAATTGAACTTCCGCTTGAACTCCTGTTTGTATCCGATTTGCGCCAAAAGATCCGCATCATTATTCGAAGAGATAGGATCGATATGCGGCGCCTGCACATTCTGCGTATTGTTGTAGAATTTCGGGTTAGACGTGACTGCTTCAAGCACCTCCTGTTGAGAAAGAATGGGCTGTATCATTTCAGGGAATTGTAAGTTCAGTGAAGATGGGCACGTCTATGAATGAACTACCGGTATGTACGCTGGGCTTGAAAATGTTATTTTTAATTTACAGCAAACTGATGCACTCAGATAGCATATTTATTTATAGTGGTTGAAACTGCTATCTTACTACTGATAACATCAACGCGTTGATTGGGATAAGCTTAGGTTTGGGAATGTTGAACGCGATAAGCGTTGTATGCTACACGTGACTACACGATAAGCATTCTCGTGCCGAACGAAGCCGTGCATCAGAAACAAATAAAGAGAAACTTCATTCGTTCACGGTTTTAAGACGCTCTTCACTATGACGATTTTTCTCAATTTCAGGTGATTTCTAAAACACACACTATTCCCTTTTTTTGCATGAGAACGGTGGGGATTGGGCATGTGTTCTCAGGTGATTCTTGAAAATCGGCGTATTTGCAGCCACGCTCGCCGGCGCACTGCAGCGGTGCGAATGCGCTAAATTGACCGCTTCGGGAAAAGCGCAAAATGCTCACACAGGTTGACCGGCCGCAAACAGAGGCTGGAAAGGTTCGAGCTTAGTAGGAGGCAGGATTAAAGTGCCTTGAAAACTCCGGTCTGGGCAAAAATACCTAAAAGACGGAAAACCCAAGCGAAATACCCGAAAAATCATGTGCGGTAGGTCTGACCTGGGATCGAATCACGATTCTGTCGAGGAAAGTCACAGCGACTCCACGCACCGAATGCCGCGAGATCTTATCAGGCGCAAATTCGAGCGCAAAATTACACTGCGGCTTATGCGTTTCCTGCTCTTGCCCCCTGGGCCCCTGATTTGAAGGATTCAAACCGCCAGCAGTTTGCGCTTTTCAAATTCCGCCTCAAAATTCCGTTGGCGCACTGCTTTATGTTTTTTTTCTTTTTTTTTGTTTTGTTCAAGCAAGTTTGATGAAATCAGGATGCAAAATGCCCCTCTACTTTTGTGGCCAGCGGTTTTACAGAGCTTTTTTATAACGAAAGGCGACCGTGATTATTTGAACATAGCCGGACCTGATTTTTGATACTTCGAGAAATACACTGAGTCCGTACATATGCCAGTATCGTCTTATGTCAGGCCTTGTCATCAAAATCGCAAGATTGCGTGAGACAATCAATTCCCGACAGATCGTACTCATGTAACAGTAAGACAGGGTATTGATTGCCGGAAGTTTTTCTATCATTTAGCATTGAATTTAATTGAAAAAATTCTCGGTCTGAACCTTCGTGAATCTTTCAAGCGGATAATTATACAGTTGCACCTAGACGCGAACCATTCCGTCGCTCAGCGCAATTCCCAAGAGTGTGCTATACAGTCTCAATTCCTTATCAAATGCATCGTTCGAGAAAAGCTTTGATAAATTTCGTCAGAACAGATCCTGTCCCTTGCGGAAATCACAAATATCGATACAGTAACCGGCCAGATGCATTCTTCACTTCGTTAGCCTAATTAACTTGCATGAACATAGGCTGTGGTCGTTTAATGTGCGAGAATGCAGATACAGCAGGCCAGAGCCCATAAAGTTGGCAGAGTAAGCACGATTGACAGGCATATTATCTTTTGTAGATCTGGTTTGTATTGTACAGTAAATTATATTCAGGTGCGGGATTTTCGGCTAGTGTGCCCGTACTCTCTTGGTGAAGGACGCATGGTTCAACGACAAACACTCTATGCGTATGCTTCCAAGTAATTCTCAATCGTTTGAGCGTCTTCATAGATCCAGGAGCCTTCCTCGTTGTAAGTCTTGGCGTTCGTGCACATCAACTTGAGCTGATTCAAAAAGTCGTCAAAGGTTTCAAACTTTTCCTTCTTGAGCTGCTTGCGAATCTGATTAAGTGAGACTGGCTTCTTGATTACAAGATAGTAATCTGCGTACAACTTCTTGGATGGTAACTTTAAAAAGACGTCGGCAATGCTATGCCCATCGCTTTCGGCCCGAAGTTCTGCGATGCCATCCAAAACCTGCAATCCTTTTTCGATTATAGGATCATTTGGTACGTCATCGAGATCACCGCCATTGAAGTCATCCTCTTCTTCTGCGTCTTTAGACTTTGGTGGTCTTCCACGCTTCTTCGGCATCTCCTCTTCAGCATCACTGTCAGGCTCACCTCTTCTTTTTCTCCTGGCTCTCTTCTCCTCCTTACGACGGATTGCGTCCTCAACAGTATCATTGTCGTCATCCATCGCCATGAGCCATTGTTCCTCCGTTAAGCCGTCGTCGTATTTGACCAGTTTTTTGTCTCTCATTCTTCCCAACTCCTTTGTGTCCTTCACGAAGTGATGAGAGATGTCTTCGGTGAAGACGGCAGGCAACTCCTCCTTTGTAATTAACCTGTTCACGTAGCCACCTTGTCTTGACTGCACCTTCTCCTCTATGATTCTCTGGGTATCCATCTCTGTGAAAAATTGCTTTTCCTCCTCAGAACGAGCCAAAATGTCGTTCAACTCATCGTCGTCCAATGAGTCGTTCTCCTCGTTTTCTCTGTCTCCCTGCTCGGCATCCAACAATCTCTTCAAGAACTCTTCCTGTTCCTCTGCAGTAGATTTGTTGTCAAACTTACCGGCTTGAATGACCTTTCCGTCGATGTCCAATTTCTGGTGAGCTCTCTCCAAAATGACCTCCTCCACTGAGTCGTTCGTGATCAATCTCAAAATCCTTACCTCATTCTTTTGACCGATTCTATGAGCTCTGTCTTGAGCTTGCAAGTCTTGATGAGGGTTCCAATCAGTGTCAAAAATGATGACGGTGTCGGCACTTTGCAAGTTCAACCCCAAGCCACCAGCTCTTGTGGACAATAAGAAACAGAAGTACTCCGACTCTGGATGATTGAAGCTCTTCAACATATCCTGTCTGTCTTCAGCTTTAGTAGAACCATCTAGTCTCATATACTTCATGTCTCTGAGCCTCAAAAAGTCCTCGAATATATTCATCACCGATGTCATCTGGAAGAATATCAAGACCCTGTGGCCCGTGGCTTTGAACTTTGGTAAGATCCGGTCAAGCAACTCAAATTTTCCTGATGTTCTCCAGAGATAATCGTTTGACATGCGTGACTCATTCATCACGTCCTCAACTTCATCGAAGACAAAAGGATGGTTACAAATCTTTCTCAACTGCATAATCTTGTTGTTCAAGCCCCTGATACCGGACTTGTTGTTCGTGCCCGTGGTTTGGGAGCCAAGAAACAACGCATTGTGCTTGATCATTTGTTGGTACATCACGTGCTGTAAGCCCGACAAGTTACACTTCAACACTTTCTCAACCTTATCCGGCAAATCTTTCTCGACGTCCTTTTTCAATCTTCTCAATAAGAACGGTCTAAGGACTTTGTGCAATCTGCGAATGACCAACAAACTTTCTTCTTCGGTCAACTCGATTTTCTCTTGCGAACCTGTATTAGCGAATGGTGTGTTGAACCACTCGTCGAAAGATTTGACCGAATTGAAAATTTTGGGAAGCACAAAGTTCAACAATGCCCATAATTCGGGCAAATTATTTTGCAAAGGCGTACCAGTCAAAATCAACCGGTTCTTTGTTCTGTAGTATTGTTTTAATGTGATGGACAACTTCGAATTAGCGTTTTTCATGCGGTGACCCTCATCGATGATCATATGCGAGTAGTTGAAGCGGGCCAACAATGGTCTTTCCCTGATCACGTACTCATAAGTCGTCAAAATAACTTGAAAGTTACCTGTTCTTACCTCGTACAGCAAGTCCTTACGCTGTTGCGGAGAGCCCTTGTACACGATCATTTTGATTGAAGGCGCCCACTTTTCAAACTCAATTGTCCAATTTGTGATGGTCGACAACGGAACGATTACCAAGAACTTGTCCTCGCCCTTATTCTCGATCAAATGCGCGACCAACGAGATCGACTGAATTGTTTTACCCAATCCCATCTCATCAGCCAAGATACCGTTCAACTTGTTGTTGTATAACGACACCATCCATTGCAAACCCTTGATTTGATACTCCTTCAACTTGCCACCCACCAAGATCGAGGGCTGCTCATGGATCTCCTCGCGGATACGATGCGCCACTTGGTAGTAATCAATCTTCTCCCTGAGTTCATCCGGCGTGTCTTCTGGCTCCATGGGTATGTCATCTTGTTCTGCCTGTTGAACACGCACAGCCTTGGACAAGGAGTCGAGAAAACTGTTAGTTTGCTTCAATAAGTGCGTGATTCTGTGGTCCTTCGTCTGGTCCAATAACTTGATGTAGGCTTCCTCATCATTCGCTTTCAAAGCCTGCAAACGCTGCTTCGCTGTCTTTTCCAACTTCTTTGACTCTTCTTTTTCCGTAACAGCGTGGAAGTTACTGACAAATTTCGTTAACGCCACGCGCCGGTTGAACCGTGCTAAGCGGGCCTCCAGCACCTGCTTCAGGTTTTCCAAAATATGCTCGATTTTCTTCACATGCAAACGGTGTTTACGGGCCTCAGCTTCCAACTTGAATTTGTCTTGTAACTGTTGAGCTAGAAGGTGTGGGTTGGGCTGATCGACTTTTTCCCTGATGTAGAGACCACGCCTGCCTTGCAAGGATAAGGCATTATTGCTTAATTCACTCAGCTCATACTGTGCCAGAAGAGCGACTTTTCTGATGAAATTGTTTTTCAAATGTTTCTGGAAAGCAAGTACTTGAAGCGCCTTCAACTCTATTAGCGCATTGATCTTGTGGTCACTGGCAATGGAGTCATCGTTCGAGCCATGAACAAAAGTGCCCTGATTTGCAGGCAAATTCTCCAATTCCAGAATGCGCGCCAGGATTTTTCCCGCAATAATCTGCTCGGTGTAGTAATTACCCAAGGACGTCAGTAAAGGGCCTGAAGAAGGGGTCACTTTCTGCGCATCCACACCGACAGATTTAGCTCTTGCAAGGAAGTCCGCTGGCGTCTTCGGAGGGAAGAACTCGGTGACAATATGGTCAACGAGCTCCGCATGCGCCGAGGCGCCATGCGCCTTGTGGTACACTTGACCGTAATCCATCTGCAAGGACTCGGGTAAGTCGATATCCTTCGACAACAATTGCAAGCCCGCAATCTGCTTTTCGAAAAGTGCCAGGTCAAACTCAGCACCTTCGTCCAAATAGCTTACGATTTCCTCATACAACGCGTCCTCCTCGGCTATGAACTCTTCGTACTTCACGCTAGCCTTGGCCATCACATGCTCCAACGCCTTTTTCTCGGGCAAGTAGGTGTCAACGAATTTTGCCGGCGTCAGACCAAACAGTCCGGCCGGATTGGCGGGGTCCGCGAGACGCGTGTACGTCTCGTGGTTCTCTTGCGCGTCCTTGGTGGCTTTGAGCAAGTTTTGGTAGCGCAAAATGATCTCATCAAGCTCTCTTTTCGTGCTAGGGAGCGGAATCTCGCCAACAGAAACTGCTTCTGGCAACAGCGCGTGTGTGTCACCATTCCCATGACCGTTCGTCGCAATGGTTTGCGAGGTAAACCCGTTTTGTTCAGGATATGTCGCGATACCGTTCATTTTCGGGGCCTGCTCGTGGATTCTAAATAGAAAGGGATAATGTGTGCAAGATGGGTGTTTTGAACCAGGTTCGTGTTCCTGAATTGATGGAAGAAGTGCACTTGAGCGAAGAGTTGTGACTTTTCCTGATTTGAGCCCTCTGATTGAAAGAGATTTCAAATGCACAAGTGGGCGGTAAAATTCGTCCAGTGAAAAGAGGTCTCTCCTTTTATGTGTTGGTGATGACTCCTCCTTTTTGCTTCTTGCTTGAAATCAAATGCTCCTTCAGACGGTAATCTCGATGTCAACAACTGAAAAAGCGTCCAAATACGGCCACTGCGGTGTAATTCTTTTTCTAAAAATCTCCTCCGGGCAGACGCGGAAAAACGGGCGTGCAATTCGACGTGTTCTTGCGAAAAAGGTGTGTTGGTGATGTTATTTTTTTCTCCAACTTTTTTTTTGCACAGCTCGCCTCGTCAAATTGGGAAGCACGGTGTTTTCTCTGATACGTGAAGTGATAAACCGACAAACCTTTGTGGGTGTTGTTTTCGAGGCAAATTCGCGTTCGGGGGACGGAGGCCAGCACGACATGGGCCGCGTGCACGACATAGCGAGAGTGCGACATTTATTCTCGGAAGGGGCTGGACGCGGTCGGCGGCTAGTCACGGTCCAATCAAATTGCCCAGCAAGGATTCATCAATTAAGTGAATAAAGTCACGCAATTCTGAATTTTTGACAGCGTGAAACGGTTAAGATGTTCCATAATTGCATGCTTGTCTCGTTAACTTTGGTGCAAAAGACTTTTTACCCATTTCGATTGGTCTTGTTTAGTGCAGCAAAAGCACATTGCAGCCCCGATCAAATGCCAGATCTTAGACCGCGCCATCCGACCAAGAGTGATACTAATACGTGCCACTAAAGAAATGATCGCTAAAATTTAGCTTTCTTCCTTTTACTCATCTATTAAGTGTTCAATGAATATGCGCCAGATGTTACACTTTGGTCAATATCACTTCTCACTTTCAGAGCGCAGGAAGCACCACGGTGCAGCCATGTGCGAGACGTATTTGCAACCAACCTAGTTGCCAATAAACAACAATCGACTACTTCGAAAAACAGAAAATGATTGCTTCATCACGTGTGCAATCTTGCAAAGACATGAATATTCAATAAAACGACGTCGAGCACGAAACGGTCTTATAAATGACGTGTTAGAGCGCTTTTCACATAAATTGTCCTTCTGAGCGAGCTAACGATAACCGGAGTGTTTTTTACGTGACCAGTGTTCGTCAATAGCCTACTCCCAGGCATTTTGGATGGTTTCATAATTCACGACCCCCCGCCTGCCGGCCGGGAGTTCAAGATAAGAAGTTCGCCACTAGCCATACGCTTATGATGCCGCACAAACAATTTCGCAACCTGATTTGGCGCGGCGGGACCGCACGCTCAACGAAATACGTGAAAACTAATTGTGTTTTCGAAAATGAGAATCTACTTTTTCTTTGAGAAAAAACAAATCCTTTCGTCAATTTCCTGGCTCATTCACGGAGCGGAACCCAATTTGAAGTGCCAAAATGAGTGGTGGTGCTCACGTTCTGTACTGCCCCTGTCTCGATCTCAGAAAATCACGTGACGCGACTTCAAGCCGAACGAGCTTACGAGACTCATCAGCTCACCTGATCAATATTCCTTAAAACCTCACCTATTCACAATGTTTAGAACAATCGGTATTTACGGCAGGCTTGCGCTGCAGAATACTTTCAAGAGGTCTGTGCGTTTCAACCTGAGTCAGCATGTGGGCACGATGAACTGGGTTGATTTCTTCAAATTGCGTAAAGAGAGCAAACGCATCAATGTAGTCGCATCTTCGTTAACGAGTTTGGCCGGAGCCTTTGCGACATTGACATACCTTGGAAACGTCGAGATTGACGTGGAAAAGCCGATCTGGGGCCTCGATCCGTTCATGGTAATGGGCGGTGTGGTGATAGTTGGGGGTGTTGCTGGATATTTGGTGGGCCCCACTATCGGCGTGAAGCTTTTCAACATGAAAAACAGCAAGGTGTTACCCGACTTCATGGTCAAGGAGCAAAACTTCTTGCAGAGAGTGCAGAGAAACAGGGTCGACCCATCGTCACAGTCGTTCTCGAACCCTGTTCCTGACTACTATGGCGAGAGAATCTATTCGTTAGACAATTACAAGCAGTGGTTGCGCGACTGCAATGCGTTCCGCAGAAAAACCCAGGAATTCCTTTGATTAGTGTACATAGCAATTGATATCAAAGCTGGATATTTGGTCAAGTTTGAGTTGAAACGCGTCCTCACCACGTTGTAAGAGACTAATGGTCCGTGGAGGGTGGCGAGCAGTAATTTCGCCGAGTGTATTATCTCATGTCGTAGGAATATCATGTGTTCAGAATTTGAAATTTGAGGTCGTGAGTTTAATAAGGCTAGAACCAAAGAAAAAAAAAAAAAAAGAAAGAAGAACACACTCACATTTAAGATTGAAGCCTATACAGACATAAATTTATGGCGAGTTCTCTTCAGTACAATGTACCTGCATTGGGAAAAAGAAACCCAGAGAGATTTGATGGAATTATAACAAAAACGTCTCTTTGCGACCAGAAACAATTGTCTTGCTTGATTGCAAAGCCTTGAAAATAGTAATGATTGCGCTAGCGACATTATTGGTGTTGGCCAGCAAATAATCTTGGATTGAATTGTCATTAGTCATCATAATCAGCTGTAAATATGCTAAAATCTTGCATGAAATTAATTCTGCCAAAACAATGCATGAGTTTCAAGATAAAACACCGGACGTTTCCGAGATTTACTTCCGTCCGTTTCTGCAGATCGGCTCATCATAGACAAAAGAGCCGCTCATAACGATCGAAATGAACAATGGTACTCATGTGCAAGTTTGAACTAAGAGTAGATTCCAAGCACCAATCTAGCCCAATTCTAGGACTATTATTGCCGTCTCTTCATGATTCCTGCGTCGGGTTTCCCCGCCTTTGTGTTCTGGGTTATTGTCATCTATACCTTTACGGACTCATTTTCTTCCGAATTTCAATAGTACGATATTCGGGACAATAGACTCATTGAATAACCTTATTGGGTGATACCCCCCATTGTGGATTGAGTAAACGGATAGCTATGCCACGTGGCGGCTCGAAGGAGACTGTTCCTCCCATTATTTTAGATCCTTACGATTGCGTGAAAAGACCAAAAAGCATGAGCTCGCTAGTTATTTGAATCTTTCATAAAGAACGAAGCATAGATATTCTCAAAAATTTTCTTGAGCTGGTAGAAAGCCTATCTTTTTTGACCAGGAAATCCAATACCGTAACTAACTCTCTGGTGAACAGAAAAGAAAACGTTTCACTAGCGTTGTTCGCGTGATCTTGCCTTATGAAAAACCATTGTTAGAGATCTACACATCTAGTCGCGGGATTAACCGATTGCATCAACGGTTTTTCATAATTTTTTTTTTTTTTCATTTTTTTGTCTTTCATTAAAGGTAGATAATGGAGCACACAGATGGTTTAAATAAACAAGTGTCACCCTTTTGGGGAGTATACTTTCATCAGAAAATATAGCTTCAATTAAGTCATGAAGGCATCAAGAATACTAGCATATAGTGCTGCTGCTGCAATTGTTGTGGACTGTGCGGCATTACCAAAAGAGCCAGAAATATCAAATGAAAATGTCGCAAATTCAGAAAATACGAAAAGAGGCCTTTTCTCGGATTTAATCGACTTGTGCTTTCTGGAGTGCTCCCCTCGTGGCCCTCCATACTATCCCCAACATGCGTCTGGCGATTCAAGATCTACCGGAGGCGAGGAGTCCAGATTGTCTGCCGAGGACGTGACCTTCATTTTCGAAAACACAAAGCAGGAGTTGAGAGACATGAAGAGAAAGCTTAAAAAGCGCGATAAGTACGACAAGCTTTCACTTGATGATAAAGTGATAGTCATGCGCAGGGCGATTCTGAGGTGGAATGCATGTCTTAAGGAGTTCCAACGAATTGGTGATCACGGTTTTGCAAGACTCATCGCGTCTACCAAAGAATCAAAAGTCGCGCAAATCGAAGAATCTCAAGCAAATATAATCGAAGAGTTCAATCATGTGAAGGCGTTGATACTTGATATGATGCGCAAATACGAGATTGCTTCAGGTGCCGTGCTGCCAACAGCGCCCATTGTTATTGGGTAATGGGTATTTTGAATTTTGGTTTGTTCATATTTAGCAAACAAGCATTTCAGTTTTTAATCAAGGGTATTGATGTCATTTTTTCATGTTTTCGGCTGAATTCATGGTCGCAAACGATGTACCTCAAGACCAAGCCTCCAGACCAGTCAAAGATGGGAAAAAAGAACATAATTTTAACTTGAAAAACTTTCATGATAATTTATTTTATCAAATGACCTTAAAACAGTATGAAGGAATTTTTCTTGATTGAGGTTGCACGAAATTACGGAAATATCTTTCAATTACACCTTTATCATAAAGAAAAAGACTTTGTCGAGTAAAAAGCTTCACCGTCAGGGCGTGAACTCAAATATGAAAAGACAACGAAAAGTAAATAACATATTTTTTCGAAAAGCCAATTTTTTGCATATACGGAAACTTTTTTTGGGCATATTAGGCCGCCTGGAAGGGATGCCTTTAGGGGTCAAAGTCTGTATCACTTTCGGCTCTCGAGAATGAAAATCTACAATTGTATCCTACTCACTGGAAAAACTGACATTGCTCGTAAATATCTTGATGCCTAAAAGATTAAATTAAGACACCGTTACAACGAAACAGTAGGTACAAACAAGAGTTGTACGAAAAAACGAACGTTGTCGCCCAAAACACACAAAAAGCTTTTGTTTAGAATTAATGGTTGCCTTAGCTGCCTTTCGCCTCAAAAAGCGTTTTCGAATATAATGAGATTAGGCATAATAATACATTCACAAGTCAGCCCAAAGCGATAGAAGGTACGTAGGAATCACGAGTTGTTTTGTTGGAGAACACTAGGATTGGTTTGTTTTCTCCAAAGAAGGCTTGCAACAACGCTTATAAGTGAAAACGGTAAGTACAGGTGTTTTTCTCATATGAATACTGATTTATTCATACGAGAAGTGGATACTCGGTGGAGTGGAGATAACACTCGCAAGGATGCAGAACCTTGAGTCAAATAATTAACTCAAGAGTCACAACCTCAAGAAGATGTATTGCTCCTCAAAAGCAAAATACGATCTCCATTGCCTCCATTTGAGAGTGCAAGAAGCCTTTTACAGGCGAGCGTGATCTGACACGGCTGTGGTATGGTTTTTTATAAAAGTGAAGCACCCAAGTATGATTGAGTGCATATCAGTATCAGCCTCCAAACAATAATTCTGCGTTGAGGTCTAAAGCTCGACCATCAACTCGTGGAATGAAGTTTATGGCTCGCAGACCATTATAAGAATGAATGTGTACTGTTGTACACCTCGGGCTGGGTACAGTTTTTCTCCAATATTTCTCGAAAAATCCACAAAAAAAGACCTGATGCAAGGATTTACTGACTTGTAAACAGTTTTTTAAATTCTTCCATGCCCAAGAGCTTCCCTTGGATGTGACATACGTCAGCAGAGGTATCGTTGCCAAGATCCAACCCAAAACGTTCCGTAGATCACCAATTCAGACTGAAAACGAATGGCTGGCTCAGAACATGCTAGGATGGCTTTGAGTAGGTATGGATAAAGTGAGCGAGAATAACGGTAAGACACTCGCGTACGACGGCTTTTTATAATACGGCCCACAAGTATTGTACCAAACATTCCGGGAAGAAACCAGTGACTTATGAAAAGTGTTAAACTAACATGAGTTTGCTATTTTTTTATTTTCTGTAACACTTCAGAATTAGGTCATAGGTCCAATTTCCACATGTCTGTACCGAATGAGTCTAATTGGTGCTCAATGTGCTGAAGTGTCTTCCAGAAGATAGAATCGACGCCCAAAAGGAATTACACTTGGTCAACATATTGCCTCATAATCAATTTCTGAGGCATTGCGCCATAACATGGGTCTTTTTTTAGATTTGAGGGCTGCACAAAATAGTAAAAGCTTCAAGATTCATGCTATGTATCATTTCGTCTCTATATCTAGGCCACCATTGCTATCACAGCCAACTAATTATACAAACAGCCGACCAATCGCAAACGCTGTGATTTATTTTCGTCGGGAGGTTTACGATAAAATGGGTCAAAAACGCTCAGCGTGCCAAACAGCCAAAAACTGGAAATCAACTGAAAAGCTCATTGAAATTCCACTAAATGCGATTGTCTAAAAACATGCCATTCCTTTAAGGAGATCTGGGAAATTGGATAACAGCCGCTTTTGCTGAAATTTTGAGATTTAACCCGGCCACAAAAGCAAGAATTTCTCGATTTGATGAAAAAATTCCGAAGCTTAGTTACGGACAGACACCTAGATCTCTTTATTGTTCCAAAACAGGCAAGTTGAATGCAAATGTGGATGCCGGTTTTTTTTTTTACCGAAAGACAATGATAAATTGCAAACAATGCTATCAGTAATAGATTCTGTTTGGGCGGAAAACCGGCCCCGTCACTGAAACTCCTTAGACAATAGAGGAATCTCGGAAATTTACTCAGCAGCGAGGCCATTGTTGGCGTAAAAGGTTCAGATGCGGCAACGATTAGTTTCATTTTGAGTGAGGGCTTTTCTCTTCCCAAACGGTTATTGAAATCGAAATTTCCCTGATTTTGCTTTTCTTGGTATTTTTTCCAGCTGTTATCGGCGGCGTATAATAATAGGCACGGGAAATGCTCACAACGGGATTTTTATTATCAATCAATTATGAGATTTTTGGACGTGTTATTGATCACCGGCCAATACGCCCTTCGTTCGGTCTATGCCAGCCCTTCGAGCAAAGATACACCAGTGACCGAGGTGTTGGAATATACAGCCACGCCGGTTGCCATTGCAGCAATCCCCACAATCCCGCCTGAAGATCCATTAGAAAATGCACTTTCTGGTCTTCATACGTTTGCACAGCCGAATCATCAGGATACTGCTAGGCCACAGCGGTTTCGTAACATAAGATTTGTGATACCGCCTTTAAACACGATCCGAAACCCAATCACGATCATTACAGACGTCGGGCTGTTGTCTTGGAGTTTGAGAACCAACAATCCACTGCGTGAAGATTGCAACAGTCGACTCCAGCGGCTACTTTTCGAGCGGTTACTCTGGCCTGACTCGCCCTCGGAGATCCAAACAACCATGGGCATTGACGGGCTTTTCAGAGAGACATACGAGGCACTTTACAACCCAGAAGGTTTGCATTCAGTGTTGGCAGAAGAACGTAGGGCAGAGTTAGGGCTTGCGGCAACAAACTTGTTGAATTTGCGACTCCCCTTGATCACCATAC
>LPNK01000100.1:0-81880 GCA_002894445.1 Metschnikowia sp. AWRI3582 | reverse complement strand
GGGCAAGGATAGTTGGAAACGTAAACAAGTCCCCTACAAGCAGCAAAGATAGGCGCATCGGGCAAGCCCGTCGGGTGATTCCGTAATTAAGATTTCTCATTGTTAGCCCGTAGAGATATTTGCCTCTATTGTTCATTCCCTTTTCTACCAGATCGGGCTTTAAGCATGATACCAGAGTCTATTATTATACGCACGGTATGACAGTGGGGTGGCCTGCACACCTAATAGTCTTTGCTCCATTGGGCGGACATCGCGCGAAGATAATGCAAGCTGCATAACACATCAAGTACTCCTGCATTGTGCGCGGCTAACCAAAACATTGCCTAAATGTCAACATTCCCTTGCTGTATACATAACCGCTATTTCAGCGAGTGAAAAATAAATACCGGGCTTTCGCTTACGTAGGGGGGTAAGGAATCGCTACATTTTTCCCGAGAGGTCCCATAATCTATTCATTCCCGCCACCTTCTATCTCAGAAATTTCTAATACGTTCTGCTCTAGAAGTTTCTGCTCACACCAGCCGAGCGAATAAAAAAAAAAGGACACACTATCAAGCTAGACCTGGCAGACCGTTGGCCTTGAATTTTTTGCTAGGCCGAGCTGCTCTTTGGCAAGTATATCTGATAGAAGAGTCCAGTACAAAAACATCTTCCTGTCAACTATCATTCTTTACGTTGACTGAATATAGAGCCGCACCACCCACAGGAAAAGCCATAGGACCCACCTACGAGGTGTCCATCATGTCGTCGAGCCTCTTTTCATCAAGGCTGCAGAAGTCAACCCGAAACTTGAAGAAGTTTGCCATATCGTCACCGTTGCACGTGACTCCGCCACTATTGCAGCAATCCTCTTTTGGCCCCACAAAACTGCCCGGCTGGACCGTGGTACTCAAGGCCAAATTTGCATTCGATGCTCAAGCCATTCCTGAAATGTCGCTCGAGCAAGGCGATCACGTGCGTCTCCTAGAAAGACCTGGAAATGGCTGGCTAAAGGTACAACGCATTCGGGAAATCGGAGAAGGCCTAGTGCCGGCTCTGTACCTTGAAATTGCCCTCAACGACCCAGAGTGTCCTGTTTCAGACGAGTGGCTAAGAGACTATCAGCCGCCACTGACTGCGCGTAACGGCGTGACTCTGGTTAAGGTGAGATATGCGTACTTGAGTAGCTGCGATAATTTCTGGTACCGCATGGACGTTGTCCATAACTCCGGCCGCACAACATACTGTGCGATGTTTCATGAAGACTTTGTGGCCTTACAAGCCATGCTGCTACCAAAAGAGCCAGTGGAAGGGCTTCACCTACATCTTCCGAAAAAACAGCATGCGATTTTGCCCAACTTACGGAACACATTGAGAAGCGAGGCCTCTATCAGGACTCAGGGCATTATGGTTTTGAGCTTGGACAACTTTGTGCAAACATTGTACACACACTTGCAGTCCTGTTCAAATAATTCAATTGGGGAGTATATTGAAAACCACTGCACAAGAAAATTCCATGTACGAAGCGGCGAGATTCCGCCCAATGAAGAAGCACTCGCGACGTCTTTGGTTGAAGGCTCCGTGCGTGTGTGTGGCGGCCCCGAACCGACCAGAAACAATTCGTTTTCACCCACTTTGCCTCTCCCGCCTATCGAGGACGAATCCGAGCCAAAACCAGATACGCTACCTTTCGCAGTCAACTTACCGTACACTGCGGCTAACATGAAGTACCTGTCCTACCTCAACCAGAGCCAGAATCTGCTTACGCCGAGCTCACTGAAAAAAAGGTCACAAAGGCAGTTGCGGCCGGTGTCCACGCGCACTATTGCCAGTTTGAACTCGTTGATAGACTCATATGCAGATATGGGCTTGGACGAATGTAGCTCAGAGTACGAAGAAGAAGAGCAACCGTCCGAAGACGATACGGACTCGGACGAGTTCCAAGATCTGTTTCAGGAATTCGAAGAAACAAACGCCGAACAGGTGCCATTGTCCCCACTGAAGCTGGCTGGATCTGCTTGTAGTGAGACCCGCAGAGACACATTCAGCTTGCAATTGGCCAGCTTCAAGAATTCTCTCAAGTCAATGCTGTCCGAATACGGCCTGGAATGCAACACCTCTTCGATGACTATAAACACAGATGGACATGAACCTGTCACGCCCACTTTGGGCAACCCTGTTGCTCACCCTTCTGTGAAGGTTTTGAGCGAATTTGATTTGAGTCCACTTGAGCCGAAAAAGCATCGTGTGCTACTCAATCGGTCTACTGACGATATGCCAACGTCGAAGTTTTCCTGGGATGCGCTTGCTCATTCGGAAGGACCCGTTTGAGCCGATTTACGGTATATATTAAGCGATGAATTTATACATCTGTTGTTTTGGTAGAAAATGTGTTCAGTAGTGATTTGAGGTATAACGCTCATCGCCTGTAATTCTGGATTAAACCACCCGGCCTCGAAACGGTGATCGTTTTTATGCATCGGAGAGATAGCGTGCTCGAGAGGTTTTGTTGTCGGCCGGGCACGCACACCATCATCGGGTGGACTTGCCTGTGCGCGCGCGTGGCTTGGGCGGCAGCGCTCTGCAGATAAAAACAAAAACAAGCAACAACGGGCGACGAGTTAAGGTTCGAAATAATAAACAAACCAGTTTTTCCGCAAGGTTCTCTTGCTACCTGAAGACGATTTCGTTTCCTAGTTTTGCACTGCCAAGTAACAGTTTCACCCCAAAAGCTATACACGGGTGACATGATGTGAAATCTCATCAAATTTGTGAGCCTGTGCACCTATGCGGAATGTGCTCGCGGTCTGCAGAACAAGAAACAAGCGACGTGGCGTCTTTCGTTTACTCTACCTCTCATCCCACCTAACGCTGCTCAAGCGAAGTTGTATTCGATCAATGCATGAACCCTGTCTTGTTGCAATTTGACTTTAAGGTTCGTGACGTGTAAATTCTGCATTCTCCTTTCACAAGTCCGTGCCCAATTTGGCATTTGCCAGCCGCGCGTCTTGGCGTGTTGTGCAGTACATGCAGCCATTCCAATATATCACCTGCGCCTTGTTGAGAGAGAAAGTATCGGCCCCAATTTTGTCCTGCGCCTGTTAGCATGAAAATTATGCATTGTGTAGTCGTGTGATGAAAACCCAGCCTAGCGCTTCTAGCTTTAAGAGTGCGGTTGAAACACATATCTCCCATTTTTTTGGTCGGCTCAACAGATAAGACCGCGCCGCAAAAAATAATGCCTCGTCAAAGATATTACAACGCACTTTCAGATACAGCGAGCGTGGTTACGGAAAGGCTGTCAATCTTCGAAGATGCACCGGAAAGCCCCAGCTCCTGGAAGTTTGTGAATGCTTTGGAATCGCCGTTAAAACCTCGTAATTTAGAAGCACAGCTACAGGCATGTCACATTAACGAGGCTGCATCCTCTCAGGCTGCAACGAAACCTTTTTTGAGATCATTTCCACCCTTACCCAAACCCCCAAAGACACAACTCAAGCCCAAGCGAATAATAGAGACGTTTCCTGCAAGGCATGCCACCGTTATACGTCACCGGACTCCAAAACGTCCATATATCTCACGCGCGGTGTCGATCCAACTGACACACTCGAATCACCAGCAGTTTGAGCTGCTACGGCGGTCTTCGCTGGCGGGAACAGTATCCCAAGCAGCCGTCAGCTCCTACACGTTTGCAAGCAATCCATTGATAGCTCCAAAAGGATCAAAAGTCAGCGACAATTTGAAGATCAAGGTCCTGTGTCCAAGTGAAGACGAGATTCTCGCCTTGAAAGTGCATAGAAATAAGATCCAGAGCGTACGTGAGCTCACAGACATTGTCAGCATAAAACTCAATGTCCGTTATTGCATGAGACCAGATGACATAGAGTGCAGCTTGGTGTTCTCCGATAAGTCATTGTCCTCTGTTAATCTTGACTCAGGCGGCATGAATATACTTCTTGAAGAATACGTCATGGAGTATATCGAAACAAAACCAAAAATTTGTATCGAGGCGCGCTTAAAGGCAAACCGGCCGAGACCAGGGGATGTATCAACTGATGAGTGATATTTATTTCTTCGAGCTGAAATTCAAGTATGTGCCATCTCAAGAGTGAGCGCAACTGGTTGCGTATCATGATTTGACCGTTCAAGTCCCTCACGGAATGTTGTTCCCGTGAGCATTAACTTAACTTAGATCCAATAAATGAGAATGCTTATGACCAGACTGTAGAATATTTTCGAGTCGTTTCTTCACTGACGAAGAACTGCCGCTGAATAGTTTGGTGGTCAAATCGACCTTTTCTGAAACCTGCGCGGGGTGTATATCTCATGAAAAACATTATTTTCGTTTCATTTCAACGATTTACCCTATTTTAATCGGAAAAAAAATATCACAGTCAATTTGGCCCTTCTTTTGTCAACCTGTATCGAAGTAAATTCAGTATGCACTAAAAAGTTTCCCCACCGCTTAAGCTGGTATCCTGCACCGCATATGGACGCGCAGAGTGGAAAACGCAATCAGTGGATTTTCCGGTACGCGTAGATCATCAGACCAAATAACATTGGCGAGACTTGATAAAAGCGCGTGATCCCCGGATTTTCTTCGAATATTTATTCCTAATGAATAATGGCTGACATTTTTTCTATGGACGGCTACGAGGCCGAGTTGGTCTCAGGCGTCTCGAACCTCAACTATAGGTTGCTAGACGAGCAAGATGACTACTATAGCGAGCCGAAACCTTTCAGTGGGTTCGATGAAAAGCTTAAAGATGAAGATTCTAACGAAAGCGATACTGTCACCGAGCTCTTGGCACGACCTATACCAATTCGGTCACGCTCTAGGCGCCGCAGCAGCGTGACAAAGTATTCGTCCTCATATGAGGTGGATATTCTGGACCTGTTTGTGTCTTCTGCCATCGAGACGAGTGGATACCGACCGAAATTGGCAGATTTCGAGCCTCTCAAAGTGTTGGGTCATGGCTCGTATGGGAAAGTGCTTCTTGTCCGCGAGAAAAGTACAGGTCGCCTTTTTGCACAGAAACAGTTGAAGAAAGCACTGTTGATAATCAACGAGAACGAGGTTCACCAGAAAAACTACGAGCGTACAATCAACGAGAAGGTGATTTTGGAGAAAGTCAACCACCCGAACATTGTAAAGCTTTACTATGCATTCCAAGATAACAATAAGGTGTATTTAATCTTGGAGTACTTAGATGGTGGGGAGATTTTCCATCATTTGGCTCAACAGCGCTATCTTAGCGAGAAAGACGCTTCGTTCTATATAGCACAGATCGTGCTTGCGCTTCGGTACCTCCACCTGAATCTCAAGGTGATTTATCGGGACTTGAAGCCCGAAAACTGCATGCTCAATTCCGCGGGCCATTTAGTGCTCACGGATTTCGGGCTCCTGAAAATGTCTTCGGACGATGACGCTAATCACTCGGTGATTGGTACTGCACAATACATGGCGCCTGAAGTGATCAAAGGCGAAGATTACGACTTCCGGGTCGACTGGTGGTCATTAGGGTGTGTGGCTTTTGACATGCTCACGGGCGCCCCGCCTTTCACGGGCCACACGAACGAGAAAATCATGGACAAAGTGGTCCACTCAAAGAAGTATCTCAAGTTCCCATTCTACCTTTCATATGATGCGAAGGACCTTCTTCGTAAACTCCTCCAGCCAAACCCTGAGAAAAGACTCGATTTGGACAAAAATTACGAAGGGTTCAAGAATCACCGTTTTTTCCGGCATATCGACTGGAAGGTGATTGAAAATGGCTGCGGCCCCAAAGTGTTGCCGCCTATTATGCCTGTGATTACAGACCCGGTTTTGGCGGAGAATTTCGACGACGAATTCACTACAATGCAGTTCACGCCTCCGGGTGAGTCACATCTCTCTAAAGCTCACCGTGACATTTTGCATGTGGAGGGTTTCACCTTCACCAATGAGAGTTTTCTCGCGAACATTTTTGAGGCAGCCAAGGAATGAGTCGTTCGATTGCCCAACGCAGGTTACCTCATGTACTATATTTTATTGTATTATCGTATATTTAATTAATGCCAAATTACTGAGAAATGAAATGATGCATATGCTAGCGAGAATACCACAACATTGAGAGCAAACTCTGCGCAAACGGAGAACTTGTAAGATAAGGTGCACTGTCCGTGCAAGTAATTGACACAAAATAGTTTAGCCACAATCAATGTGACTATTGCAAGAAAAGCGAGTGTAGGGGGCACGAGTCCCATGGATGGTAGTGCGAGCACGATCATCGAGGAAAACTGCCAAAGACATGCACTGCTGGCGTAAAGGGTAAAGTAAAATGCAGGTAGACGTGGGATTGGGATACCGAATTTGATAAAGGCAGGGTCAATGCACCGCAAAACACCCTGCACGTTGGGAGACCAGGAATCGAGGTATTTATTTGCAAACCGCGCATACTCGTAAAACGTGTGTGAGTTGGGAATTTGCAGCCGCGCCAGCTGGCACTCAAGGTCCAAAGTACCATACAGCGAACGCGACCAGGACTTGAGTGAAGAAGTTTCACATAAACCATTGGCCAGCTTTTCGCTATTGAGTGTGAAGGTCGATAGTTTTTTTCTGAGCATGGCTCTCTCCACATTTCTCGATACATTTTCTTGTGACACTTCGTTGTTACACCAGGGAAATATCCAGGCCCAAGTAGATTTTTCGGGGCCGGCTTTTACTGATGATGTATAGGAGGCTGCGCTCAGAAGCGGGGAATCCCCGGTGGATACACACTCTTTGACTGCAGTAGCTGGATACTGTGTAGTTTTCAGATCCCTTGAGTCGATTAAGCAGCCATTGCAGCTACTTTCATCAATTCTGACGCTTTGCGCTTGCTGGTTTGCACCCTCACATTCGCAGTCTTCCAGATAGTGCTCGTAAGATGGGTACATTGTATCTTTCGGAGACACCGCATAAAGGCGGTCAATCTTGTACAGATGAGCCTGAGCGGAGCCCGACGCCGGAATATCTATCGGCGAATTCGAAAGCGACTCAAATAAGTCTAGTTTGAAGAGCGGATTGGCGGTTTCGTCACTGCTTTGCAGGACTAGGATTGCCGGTTCAGATGCCAGTGTTGATCTGTCGCTATTTAGGCAACAACGAGACTCGAACTTTCGCAAAGAGCTCGTGAATTTTGCATAGTGTGACTCGTAATTGAGCGGTAAATATGTGAATAATGTGCACACAAGCTTGTTGCCCGCGAATACAGCGCTCGCTAAAAGCACATAAGATGCCATATTGGCCGGTCCATCCGCAAAAACGGTCGCATAAATATACAACACTAACGCTTTGGTTGCCTCCTCTAAGATATGCGCAACGAACTTTTGCTCAGTACTTGTGGATGGCGATTCAGGCAATTTTCTCTTGTCCATGCCATGTTGCAAGAATTGTCCGCGAACAACGCACGCAATGCGGAACACCATCACAATAAGCTGGCACACAAAGGATGCTATAACGTATCTGTGCCAATCATCGAGATCTGAAAGTGATAGAATTCCCAAACCTATTGATGAGAAATAAACAATTGTTAGCGTGGGGGCCACCACTGTGAGAAACTCTAGAGAGTGCATGGCCCTTGGTGGTTATGTGTGGTGCGAAGCTTCACGAATGGGTAGTTAGAACTCTGGATGAGTGGAAAAAGCGTCTTTCAATCTTGCAAAATTTTGCCAAATAAAGAGTCAGTGCTCGATTGAGAACTTATCTAAAAAACTTTTGTATCTAAACAGAGAAAGCCGTAAAGTGGCCTTTCTAGTCCCGAGTCAGGAAAGGGTGGGTTTATGGTCATGTGAAGTTTCTGCGGGGAGGAGAGTCTAGGGGTCGAGGATTACCAATAGATCGGCATATAAGAAGCCGTTCCTGGTTTTGTGCAGGTATATTTTGTTTTCGTCTTACGAATTCTACCGTCTGGACTGAATCCGAAGGCGCGCCCCCACTTTCCTCATTTGAGATCACCTCACTAATAGTCTAACTTTACACCCGTACAGTTGCGGCAGAGTGCGACTAGTCTGCATAAAACAGGACAGTTTTGATCGATCACAATTCAAAGGTCCTAGACCACCACACCATTATAAATACACTCTGAGATTGTGACCTAAGACTCAATGCCAGACTCGAAACGTGTGATTCCGCTCGAATCAAATCCCGAAATCTTCAATGACCTTGCACACAAGATCGGGCTTTCTCCCGTGATCCTGTTCCATGACGTATACTCAATCACGGACCCGGACCTCTTGGCATTCTTGCCACAACCCGTATTTGGCATAATGATGCTATTCCCCATCACAGAGTCCTATGAGCGATACAGAAAAGAGCAGGATGCAAAAGAGACAAATGATTCAAAACAAGTCACGTGGTTTAAGCAGACCATAGGCAATGGTTGTGGGCTTTATGCGTTGCTCCACCTTGTGAGTAATTTACCCCAGGATTTCATAATGCAAGATCTGGCGTTAAAAAAGCTATTGCTCCTGCAGATCGGACCAGACACAACTGTGCAAGAGGCGGCCGCATTGGTTGAGCTGCTCGAACAATCGATCCAATTGGACTCGAACTACGGCAACCAAGGCCAAACTGAGGCTCCTCCCGCTACCGATTCGGTGGAGTACCATTTCATCGCATATGTCAAAGGGCGTGATAACCATTTATACGAGTTGGATGGGCGCCGCTCGGGCCCAGTGGATCTAGGAGAGAGCGTGCAAGGGGCCCATATTTTGGACGATGCGAAACTTGTGGAGAAAATCCAGTTCTATATGGACACCACCGATGAAAGCCAGCGCAACAACTTCGCCTTGATGGCTATCGCCCCTGGATTATAGCGAGAGAGTCCATATCCCTTTTAATATCATGACATGTATGCATCTTGTGGTAGTCCATGGTGACTCCCAAAGCCTTGTGCCATTGATCTTTATCTGTAAAGTTTCTCTTCTCCCAGCTGTGTCTAAACTTGACCCTTGATGTCAACTTTTTTGAACTTTCCCTGGTCTACAATCGCCTGCAATGCAAATTTGGCCGCGGCGCAATCGAAGTCTGGTCCTGACACGAAATCCAGAAGTCCGAAATCGGCAAGAAACAGCGGTGCAGAGTCCAATGCAAATTGCTCTTCTAGATAGGAAAGCGGGAGCTTTTTGAAAGCCTTGCACATGGTGTTGAGGCTGAGTACACGCTGCTTATTCGCCATGAACTGTTCTAGCAAGTGAAACGCTCCGTCCATGCAATCTAGGCTCTGGTACCATTTGTACAACGCGAAAAAACCGGAATAATCTCCCAACGTTACGTAATCGGCCAATTTCAAAGCGTTGTAAACACACCTTCTGCGGGTCTCAAAGTCCACCAGGAGGTCTTTCCCGGCATCAAGGTCCATGAGCTCAAGTCGTGTAAGATTGATATCGGCATAGTTGCCTGTGAGAAGCAAATATAGCACTCTGTAACATGTGAATTCGTATGTGTTCTTGTAGAATTCCGGGTCTTTCTGTGCGTACAAATGCTTCAATTGTGCTTGGCATTGATTGAATTCACCCAAATCGTTGTTTTCTATGGCAATCCGCCCATGCGTCTCGTAAACCAGCAAAGCCAAGTCACTCTTGATGTGTTGTACGGTCATATCCTGTCGAATGGCCTTCAATTGGTCATTTATGTACAGGTACAGCGCCCCGGTGGAGCGGTATTTCTCCACCACGTGTTTTAAGCACTTTTCAAGCACGTTCTCGGGCCTGACCACACTTGGATCTGGCTCCGATGTGAGCCGGAGGTATCTTTTCTCCAATGCGGTCAGCGTGCCGATGATTTGCGTAGATTTGGGTCCAGGCGAAGCCGGTGCCGGGCTTGCACAATCCTGAAATCGCTCTGCTCGTTGCTTTTTACGCTCCTGTGAGTCATATTTAGCCTTTTTTGAGCGTTTTTGCTGTGTATGAGGCTGCTGAGGCTCAGCATCATGGGGTAACATATGCACGGCCGACATTACGCCTGGAATGTCTTGGTAAAGACACGGTGGTACTGAGGGGTCAAATACCGGTAGCCGCTGGCGTGTCCAGTCGTTTGACCAGATTTTCTTGTCACGGGCCGCAGAGTAGATCAAACTTTGGATCTGCTCATTGAAGATGGCTTTCCCTGCATTATTGAGCTCATTCGACTGTTCAAACGATCGGTTCACAAAGTCCAGGAGTGTTTGTGGCCACGCAGCCGAATCCTGTCCGGGATCATTGCCATTTTGGGGATTCTGCGGATCATGATGATTTTGGTGCTGATAACTCGATGCCCCGCTCGTATAGTGATGTGAGGAGTCATGAACCGCCGCTTTTTGCGTCGTTTTTTGTACTTTTTTGGCTTTCTTTTGACCAAGTTTTTTCACTTGCACCTCGTTATACGTGCCGGACATTTGACTGGGCTTTTTTCAGGTGTAAAGTTTGATGGTTGGAGTCGAGTCTAGATTTTCCTTGATGCAATTTGCGCAGTTAGTAGAGCTGCACCATATGCTTTCGGGGCTCTCGGGGCCAGTGCGCCGGAATGCCGATGTCGATCAGTACAAACTGGCTACAGTAAGCGATTTCAGGGATAAATACGGAAAAAAATGACGATAAAGAAACCTATTATGTCTTCCGAATTTTGATATTAGCATGTTTTGCAAATTCTACGGCTATTCCCAATTTTCGTATCAAAAAGTAGATTAATGTGGGTGCGTTCAACGTGACAGGAAATATGAGAATTGCTAACATTCACTCAGCTTTCAACAAGAAACTAACAAAAAGATTTAAACTTATCTGAATCTTCTGGCGCATAATTGTCGAATTTGGTAGTTTGAAACAGATACATGAATAAAACTTATATATGAATTAAGCAAAACAATGAATAAAAAAAAATAAAAAAAAAAAAACTATTACAGCCCTTGGGGCGTTGACAACCTAATTAGATCTCATGCGCTGCCAAGCCAAGATATCAACGCAAGGCATGGTAGCGAAGCTGGCTAAGGCTTTATATATATTCATATATATTCATATACAGTTTTGTGGAGGAACTGGTAAGCAATTCTGGCTCCCAGTCCCCTCAATAAGATTTACTAAGGAAAAAGAAATGAAAAGAGATAAGCCTTTCGGAGAATTGTTATGCGTGCGCCGTGTAGGCAGTATCATTACATTCATCAGTCTTGAGAGATGAAACAAGGAAAAAACAAGCCATATTGTGATTCTTAGTGACCATCAATTGGATTTTATGTTGATATGGAGACAAAGTTTATTTCGTATTCATCGCCTATCTAAAGGGCTGTTCGTGCCAAGTTATTGTCAAACTTTAGTGCTTGAAGGAAGGCTGAGGGCGCCCGGCGCAGGATGGTCTTATCCCATAAATTGTACAATCCTTTCCTGCAATCGCGAATTTCCGGGTTGACAACTTTCCGATGTGTATTGTGGATTCTAAATCAATGACTCACATAAAATGGCTACGTCGCAAACGCTTGGCTTCCAGCAGGTAACTCAATTGGTGCACTGAAATGACACTATCTCATCCAGGCTGCGGCTCGCGGGATAAGTGCACGCAACCCTTAGCGAAAACACTGGAACGTTTTGACATTTAGTTAACGAAGAGACTTCGTGCGTTGTCGAAAACCAATTGCAATTCGTGGAGGAACAAATTAAATCACAACAATTGAGAATATCAAAGCACATTTCTGCATGTTTTAGCTTCTGAGTTCCAGCTTCTGGCAGTACCTAATTCGGAGCCGGGCATATTAAGAGATCTCCTGCATACGCACCCTATCAGTCCTCGCTCGCTCGCTTCACTCCCCTGGGCCCTTCTCACTGTTTACGTGCTTCAACCCGCTTACTATCACCATAAACGGACACGGCAATGAAGTCCGCAATCTTTCAAGACCTGGGCCTAGCCAATCAGACCCGCCAGGCACGCAAACAACCACAGAAAAAATGGCCCCGCACATCATCACCATTTGTTGCGCCGGCGTCGGCCACCGCGCTGCCGAGCTGGAATTTCGACGATATGCTCTCCAACTATACATCCTCCGGCGTGTTGCCGCCGCCGCTTTCCCCATCGCTCCCACCGCGATTTGCGCCCAAGGAGTCAAATAAGGCCCAAACTGTGAAAAACGTCAATTCGGATGAAGATGTCGACACAGACTCGCTCCCGTTATCGCTCTTATCACCCACATTACCTAGCATGTTCCAAAAGATCGGACCGCCAGCAACCACATCATCGCTAGCACACCCTCTTCCGGAGAAGCCTAGCACAGTACACTCTGTTCTTCATGGTAGCCCGAAACCCGTGCGGGGAAATAGAGTTCGCTGGGTAGACAAGCGAGACGATCCTAGCAAGCCTCGCTTTTTGCTTCGGATATCATTCTCGTCCCTGTTAGGAGCATACAAGAAGGCGATTCGCTCGAAGCAAGGTTTCGACGACAAAAAGCGGTCTTCTCTGGAGGAGGTACAAGGATTGGCGATTTCCGGCCTCGTGAAAGAACAAAACCCAAACATGATACCCCCATGGCCAAAGGCATACCAGGATTTCTTGGGCGTTCACGCCAAGCTGACCAAAGAGGATACTTTCCTCTCGATGATTGTCCAGTTTGACTGGGTGTTGTGCTCGGCCATTACTTGTGACTCAGCTAGAACAAAACTGCATCATTCAAGAACCTCTCAAACCGAAGCTTGGCACGATTTGCTCACTGAAATCCCAATTTTCGTGCACCGAATAGAGCGTTTTATCAAAACGAACAATGTCTCAGATAGGAAGCGATCATGCTTATCCTTTCTTGTTGGTGTTCTCGCAGTTTGCAAAGCAATGATTCTAAAGCGAGTTAATTCTCAACTCTCGAATGATATCGAAAACACCATGCGAAGACTCACTTCCGCCGATGAAAAACAGTCTTTCATCGAGCTTCAGCAGCAAATCATTCGCAACTATCACAAAATAGAGGAGTATTTTGCTGAATCTCAATCCTTCTTCAAAAACAGCCCTCCGCCCACAACCGTCTGTCCCAAGACTTGGTCTATGCGAGCGTCATCAATCCCCAAAAGTGACGAGCTGCCCCTTTCTCCCTCTTCAGATGCATACTTTCTTCCTCTAGGGTCCTACTCCGACTTAGGAGAGGCTTGTGCTTTCTTGTATGGGTGCTTGCGGGACTTTGTAGATGTTTTCGAAATTGAAGTTGGTGGCGCCGGTCGATACCAGCTTCAGTCAGGACTTCCAAATAGACTATTTGATGAGTAATGTACATTCACAGGAGAGCTATTTCTTCTTCTGTTCCATATACTTGCTTTTGTAGATCCAGCTGTTTCCTATGTCCAGCTTGCCAAGGTCTTCACCCATCCTGAGCCAAGCAGAAGCAATATGATAGTCCTTCTTGAAATGTTTTGTCTTGCTGCACCAAAGCTCGCCCAACAAGGCCATACTCTCTCCGTAGCCAAGAGATGCAGATTTACCGAGAAACAAGCGTGCAGTGACCTCATCCTTCAGCTTCACGCCTTGTCCCTTGATTAGTGATTGCGCGAGAAGAAAGTATGCCGTAGCCACATAGTTTTTGTCACTGTCATTAAGGGTAATAAGCTTGGCCTTTGTTGTTTGTTTTTGTGCCTGGAAATAATCAATCAAAGTTAACGGATCGTATTTCCCGGTCCCAAGATTCATCTTCACCATCTCCAAAAGCATCTCCGGCAGCAAGCTTGCTAACTTGGAAATGTAGCTGATGAAACTTTGAGAGGAAGGAGGCGATTTCTCGGCAGTATGAGAGGTCAAAATACATCGACAAAGCCATTTGACGCTCTGAGATTCATTAAGTTTGACCCCTTGGCCAATTCTCAAAGCTTTCGCATACAACAACATCGCCCTCGGGTAATTATAAGGTGCATTCGCAATGATCTGCAATTGATAAGAAGCCTCACGATGATTGCCTTGGGCCCTTATGGCGAGGGCTCGCTTAAGGGACGATTCAACCGAGGCATCAAAATTGGAGCTAACATTCATGATCGACATGAGCGATTCTGACGAACTGCCAGTTTCAGCCAAAAATGGAGAATCCGATGCCTTGGTGTTGAGGGAACTACCCAGCTCGGCGGTGTTTACGCGAGTTACCAGAGGCGACTTCCCGGGTATAGGCTGGCTCGGGGATCCAAACTCCGAAGCAGATTCTGGGATCGGAGAGTAAGTGGCAAGCTTATTGGTTGACCGCAGGTTGTTCGGTCTGGAGGACGAAGCCAGCATATGGCTCTGGGTAGAATCACCCGTGGAAGAAAGCGAGGATGACGAATTTTGACGCGAGGCGATATCCGCATGCAACGAGTCGAACGAGCGGTTTTTCTTTGGCTGCACAAAACTCGACGCGACAGCTTGTGTAGGCGCTCTGTTGTTTTGAGACGGTGTACGCCCTACGGTGTTCCTGTTGAGCGAACGCATGCGATCTAGGCCCAAAGACGAGTTTGCACGGATTGGGATCAGGCGCAAATCGGTGCTCAGTGCTTGCGCCAGCTCGTCAGACGGCAGTTCCCATGAGCGGCCTATACTCATAAGCAGCGCTGCGGATTCGCGTCTTCGTAGCGTGGCATCATAGTCATTGTAGTCCTCTGCGTCCAAGTCTAGGCGGTCTAGAAGCCTACAGCTCGTCGATACAGAATCAAACGAGTATATGCTGTCGTTATCATCAGCGATTCTGGCCCTGCTTTCGCCTTCGCGTTCGCGTTCCAGCAGATTGCCGCTGCTGGGGAGCGTCTGGGCAAAAGACAACTCCCGGTCTCTTGCTAGATGTGCTTGTAGTCTATGCCATGACAAGGCGTGTGCACCGTGCGTGGCGTCTGGAGTAGTATGTCCGTTATGTGACATATATGCGTTATTTTAAAAGCACCAATGAAGTTGTGCATGTGCCGGTGGTTTCCAGATGGCCAGCCAGATAGTAAGCAAGCCAATGTATAGTAAAAGAATTGGAATCGTCAGATCCTGAATTGTACTTTTTTTTGGGTAGCCGTATTCTCCTTAGCGACTAGTTCGGCAAGAAGTACTTCTATGCAAATGATCTTTCAGCGATTGAGATGTAAGGCGACAATGAAGTCGGTAACTTTAACTACTGAAAGTACAATCCAGCTAACTAATGTAGCGGCATGTCGAGCAGGTCACGTGCGCGAGGCACGGGAATGAAAGATCAGCAGCGTACGCTAGTGATGGAGGTAGACAGCCAAAAAACGCATGAACACCTAATATTCGTGTTATCGTGAGTCAAAGACAAATATAATGTTGAAAATCTCAAAACACCGTGAAAATTTTGTGAAGAAATAGTAACAAACAATCCTCTTGTCTTTTTCTTCTGGGTTCGGCCTGTATATAAGGCAACCGTGTTGAGCGTATTTCGTGAACACCTCAAGAGCTTGGGGCCATAAACCTGGATTGCTCGCCAGTTATCGCAAACGTCCGATTTGGGTGGAGATAAAGATGGAGTCACATCATACATTAAACTCTGTTATTTACCACGCTTTTTTTTTCTCAAAATCTCATCTAGCTTCCAAAAGTCTCCACTGGTGATCAATTTATGTTCACCTGTTCGCCTCGTCGCTAGACGGCTTCATCTGGAACGGCACTTTTGACAAGGGCCGGCATATAACACGCATACTCGTAATCTATTTTAAAGCCCAAAGTGCTATCAATTCTACTTTGAAAACATACTTTTTTTCCATTCCTTTACAAATATGGAAAAAGCTATAGCATCTCATCGCCCTGCGAGTTCTCCGGAGCTTGACCCCACTACGTTGTCGAACTACAAGGCGTTCTCTTTTGGTACGACAAAATTGAGCTTCAAGGTCGATTTCGATAAGAAAAGCGTCAGCGGTACTGTCGTTTACAGGCTTGAAAACGAGGGCGGTGCCACGAAGGCAACATTGGATACATCACATTTGATTGTGACTGCCGCCCGTGTCAATGGTGCCGCTGCAAAGTTTGAATTTGACGAAAAATCACAGTTTTTGGGCACACCGTTAAGTGTGGCGCTTGACGGCACCAAAAGCATCGAATTGCAGCTCGATTTCGCCACTACGAGGGACTGCACTGCGTTGCAATTCTTGGAAAAGGAGGCCACCGATGGTAAAACGTCCCCTTACTTATTCTCACAGTGCCAGGCTATTCACGCCCGGAGTCTTTTCCCCTGTTTCGACACCCCCTCAGTGAAGACCGAGTACGAGTTTGAGGCCACGTCGCCACTTCCTACGTTGATGAGCGGCAGGCCAAAGTCCGTGGATGGCAACGTATACAAGTTTTACCAACCGATTCCCATTCCAGCATACCTTGTTGCATTGGCTTCTGGTGATATCACGAAGTTGCCTATAGGACCCAGGTCGCACGTGTACTCCGAGCCTTCCAAGGTGCATGCATGCCAGCACGAGTTTGAGGACGACATGGAGCATTTCTTGCAGGCGGCAGAGAAGTTGGTCTACAAATACCCCTGGGACCAATACGACGCGTTGGTTTTGCCACTGAGTTTCCCATATGGCGGTATGGAGAATCCTAATGCCACTTTTGTCACGCCAACATTGATTAGCGGCGACAGACAGAATGTGGATGTGATTGCTCATGAGCTAGCACACTCGTGGTCGGGTAACTTGGTGACGAATTGCTCGTGGGAGCATTTCTGGCTTAATGAAGGATGGACGGTGTACTTGGAAAGACGCATCCAGGGCCTGATCCACGGCGAGCCTACCAGACACTTTGCCGCTATCATTGGCTGGAGTGACTTGGAAAACGCTATACGTGCAATGGGAGACTCGGCCAAACGGTACTCGACGTTGGTCCAGGATCAAAAGGACAGAAGCGACCCTGACGATGCATTTTCCACCGTGCCATACGAGAAGGGATTCAATTTGTTGTTTCACATTGAGAAGACAGTTGGAATCAAGGCATTTGACGGATTCATTCACCACTACTTCACCAAATTCAAGTACAAGTCCTTGGACACATACCAATTCCTCGACACATTATATGAATACTTTGCCGACCAAAAGGCCAAGTTGGACGAGATTGACTGGCATACATGGTTGTTCGAGCCGGGAATGCCTCCAGTCAACCCAAATTTTGACACCTCGATGGTTGACCAATGCTACATATTGGCAGACAAATGGTTCAGCGCGGCAAAGGAAGGCGCCGATTACCATGATCAATTCAAAGCACTGGATATCGCGTCTTTCACCGCAAACCAGTCGGTGGTGTTTTTGGAAACGCTCGATTCGTTCAACAAGCGCGAGGACTTCAAATGGAAAGACCATCCTGCTGCCGTTCGCGCGTTGAGCGAAATTTACCCGGAGTACGCCTCATCCTCCAACGCGGAGGTGCTCTTCAGATGGTTTGTCGTGCAAGTGCGCGGGCACAACTCTGAATACTACGACAAGTTGGGTCAGTGGCTTGGTACCGTGGGCAGAATGAAGTTTGTCAGGCCAGGTTACGTGCTCCTTCAAAGTGTCGATAGAGATCTTGCCGTGAGCTACTTCAAAAAGTTTGAGCTGTCATACCACCCGATCTGCCAGGCAATGGTGAGAAAGGACTTGGGATTGGCATGATTGGGAAATGGTAGGGGTTCCCTGGTGGATATACTCCAAGCCTCTAATATGGCCAGCCCTGAGTCGGAGATACAGGGTTAATACGATATGGGATGTAGAAGAGATGACACCGGAGTGACCACCCTTCTGCTACCGCGCAAGTGGCGCATGCAATACAAACATTACTTTCTTTTATCATGGAGAAGCATCGGAGTTGCTTCGATCAAAATGACAAAATCGGAAGTTGTCGGCGCCGCATGACCGCTTTTGCTTAAGTCGTCTCGCTTGAAGATATTCTCCATAGCAACACAATTACATGCATGTTTACGGAAAAGCATCTGAATTTTCTCGCTCTCTCTTTGATTCATTTTCCTTGCCTCTGGCCATTCACTTCTTTTAAGTTTCAATTAGCAGGTGCATTGATTGGTTGCCGCACCCCAACAAGACGACGCGACCTCCATATCAAGACAAAGTGTGTCATTCAAGCATGACACTCAAACAAGACAGGGAAAAAAGCACTGAAAAAAAGTATAGTAAAAATGGTATCCTCATAGTCCTAGTACGATCAAAAACCTCAAATTTTAATTTGATTCTCACAAGTTCTCAAAACTTTGAAACTTAAAGCCTATTTTTATCCATTCTCGACACTGGCTGATGCGTGCAAGGCTGAGGGCCAGCCGAGGCATGTGCAGGCGCGCGCGCGGGCAGACAACACGAACCATACTGGTCTCCGCCTGTGTTCCGGGCCAATCTGTGTCTGAGGCCAAAGCATATTCCAACCCAATATGTCGCTTTCTATTCCTAACTTCTCGGTATGTTGCAACTTTATCGACCCGAAATGTCCAAGAGGCAATTTTCTGCCGGCTAGATATTCTGCAAACCACTATCTTTGCATGTGTAGCCACTCACCTAAAACCCACAACTTCACCACTTTCTAGTCATACTGATTCACCACTAACACTACCAGCTAGGCCAGTTTGCCGATCGCTTGAGCCTCGAGCGGATCAAGGCCGACGTGAGCTCGCTCCAAACCACATTCTCGCGGATCCGCCCGCCACAGGAGTTCTTGGACTACCGTCGCCTCTCGAAACCGGCGAATTTCGGCGAAATTCAGAGCCGTGTGGGTTACAATTTGGGCTATTTCCAGGCAAACTACATCGCCATTGTGTCTGTGTTGAGTGTGTATGCGCTCGTGACCAATTTGTTGTTGTTATTTGTCATTTTCTTTGTGTGTGGTGGTGTTTTCGGTATCAGCAGGTTGGAAGGACAGGACTTGGTGTTACCCGTCGGCCGTTTCTCCACTCTGCAGTTGTACACCGGCTTGTTGGTCGTGGCCGTGCCCTTGGGCTTTTTGGCCAGCCCGATCTCCACAATGATGTGGTTAATAGGCTCCTCTGCCGTGTCGGTGTTGTCACATGCGTCTTTTATGGAGAAACCAATCGAGACCGTGTTTGAGGAGGAGGTCTAGACGTGTGTACGTTTGTGTGTAGATTATACTTATGATCACTTGTTATGACTGATGTAGTGCTTATCAGGGCTGGCTACTGGTATGTAGGTGTAACTAGTTGGACTTGTCAGAGGGCAACGCGTATCTCCATTGACTCTACTATTGGCATCCATCGTTCATTTTCTCGTTTCAATCAATAAATTTCCATCTCACAGTCACTCAAGATTGACTGTTTCAACTGTTTGTATGTGTGCAGCTTGGCCGTGTTAAAGCGGAGACACGGGATGATGACAATCCCCTTCTGGAGATATTACTACTAGCACAATGGTTTAAGGAATCTATGGAAATTGAGCCATGGGTCAGCGCAGAAGCTGCTACTGCTGCTGCATAATCTCCACCTGGTCATGAATGACTGTAAAAAACAAGAACATCAATAACATCTGGTTCATCAACAACGATTGTTTATCAAAGTTGAGCTTGCTGATACCAAAACCTCGTCAAGGATACCCCGAAAGTATGGTTTCTTGACTTTTGCCAAGATCTCCTGAAAAGGTCTACACAGACAAGAATAAGCATGCCACGGTGCAATGCAGTCTTGCAATACGTGACACTAAAAAGTGTTCGAAGTTCCAACAAGTTATCTGATTGATGAATTCATCTTACACGGAGATGATCTTTACGAGACCGTCGAAATTTGGAAGTTTTCATTGGAACATTCACAATAATCAATACAGGACGGGTTGACAAAGTGTCTTGAAACACTTTACAAAAGAATTTTGCGTATTATATGATCAGGTGTATTGCTATACAAAGTACATGAAGAATGTCGGGCAGAAATGCGCTTAGACACCCAACTTAGTTCTTCTCCAGTGTCTTCTCTTGGCGTTGTATCTGATCGTGTTGTCAGTCTTCAATCTGATCCACTGAGGCAATGGTCTGTTCTGCTTTTGGGCCTTAGCCAACTTCTGCTTGACCTTGAAACTCTTGTTAGCCTGAAACGGTTAGTATTTGAAAAGTCAGAATCAATAAATGAAACGATTTTGGCGCATGCAAATGCGAAATGTGAGCAAAAAAGCTTGTTCCATAAAGATAACTGATGTGAAGGCCTCTCAGCTACTCCAATAGTTCGGAAACGAATATGATTTTGGAAAAGATCCATGTAAGTCTGTTTCCACAAATCTGCTCATCTAAAATCTGAGCAACTCAAATAAAAATTGTGTGCTAAATGCATCCCTGGCACATGCTATTTGGAGCAACTGGGAGATGAAAGAGACAGGCTCGCACATTAGGGCCTTGAAAGGCCAAAGTGGGACGTAAAATCCTTGAAAATGGGGCAATTCATGACAATTATCCGCAAGTTCACAGCGCCGGTTGTTTCGGTAGTTCCATTACGGCATGGTATTCTGTACATACGGGCATCTTTAGTTTGGTGGGATTTCAAGAAGATTAGTGGCGTTGATGGAAAACTTTTTTTTCCTTCGCTGGGGTGGATGCTCGCACGCTGAGTGCTGCAGGATATGCAGGAAAACCCATAGTATGGGTGGTCGCATGGAGATGCGAGTCTGGCTCAGTGCAGGCATCAGAGTTTTTTGCACCAAGAATCGCCTGCTCGCACGCGTTTTACTACCGTGTGACTGCTTTTTTTCAAGATGGTGCACGGACCTCGATTTTGGTGCGATGCTTCGCTACATGATAACTCTGTGTATACTGAAGATTTTGATGATTTAAATGATGGATTGAGATCTTCACCTTTGAATACGATAGCTAATGTAATACGATTTGCCGAATGAGTCTTTTTTGCGTTAAGTTCGTGCGGTGTTGAACTACCACGATATAGCGTGGTGTACGGATGTATACCCCCACGCTCGCGGTGTAGCCATGAAAAAAAATCATTGCAAAAATCTCTAAACCTCTTTTTCACAACAGACAACATGACCAGAACTTCCGTGCTCGCTGACGCCCTTAACGCCATCAACAACGCCGAAAAGACCGGCAAGAGACAGGTCTTGATCAGACCATCTTCTAAGGTCATCATCAAGTTCTTGCAGGTTATGCAGAAACACGGCTACATTGGCGAGTTCGAGTACGTCGATGACCACAGATCCGGTAAGATTGTTGTTCAGTTGACCGGTAGATTGAACAAGTGTGGTGTCATCTCCCCAAGATTCAACGTCAAGATTGGCGACATCGAGAGATGGACCGACAACTTGTTGCCTGCCAGACAGTTCGGTTACGTCATCTTGACCACCTCTGCTGGTATCATGGACCACGAGGAGGCCAGAAGAAAGCACGTTTCTGGTAAGATCTTGGGTTTCGTCTACTAGACGTGTTCTATAGTCAATAGAAAAGAAAACAGTTAATACCGATACATTTTGTAGACCACGCTGCACATGCGTAAACGTGTATCTCATCTACGAGGATACTTGCCAAATATACATGTTCAATCAATTGGTCATGAAGCAGGCTGACCTCCATGTCCAGACCGTCAATTGAGGCTCTATATGTCAAGATTGTTGGTGTACGGGTCCAATCTTCAAATCCAGGTTTGTTCATTGCACCCACCATGTCAAGACCGAATCTTGAGTAAGTATTATAATTGATGAATTGTGGGGCATTCAGGATAGTCCCGAATGGATTGCCTATTTACGTGTTTTTGACCGACTCTTCAATTGAAATACTAGACATAAGTGGTGCCCTGTGCACTTGTATGAGCACATATTATAACACACAGTATACTCTCGAATCAGAGCGAAACGCTGGTCTGCAGTGATAATTGTGATGGGCTAAATCCGTTTGGTTCGTATTGATCCCTTGGCTTCACAGAAACAATTTTGGGTAAACATTCTCCAAAGGCACGCTCGCACTGAATGATCGGTTGTATAACACCTCAGTCCAACCGCACGACAGCAATATCAAATAAAATTAAAACAGTTAGCTAACTCAAAACGAAGCCTTGAAGTTCAGCATTCACAATTCAATAAAATATTATAACTTCCAAGAGGCTGAAGCAGATATGGGGAACGGAGATCCCCGCATAATGGAATCAGGGCTAGAGCCCTAATGCGCACATCACCCATTTCTCGGTCTATCTGCACTCCCACTCACTCTGACGTTGGATGCACGCCGCGACGCTGCTGAGGAAAAAATCTCGAGTCTCATTATGGTAAAATTTTCATATATCAACTTTCATCCGTAAACATGTCTGCTGGTATGTTGCACGCAAACCCGACGAGAGCGCCATTGGAGATGCTGGAGCATGGGAATATGCTGATCCTGAAAACCGCAATGTGAAAAGTCCGTTTTTGAAGCATGTCTCGAAGCTCTGTCTTTTGACCTCAGCATCATATGCAAAATGGCTTATGGGCCATAAAATAGCATACCACAACGGGATCAAACTGGCCGACACCGAGTCAATACGATAGAAAACAGGCCACCGTGTCTATTCCCAGCTGCCGCATTTCAAAAAATAGCCAAACTCTCCAGGATTACCGACCAATCTGTCTTTCTCCCCATCACAATATCGATATACTAACATCTAGACCGTTCTCTTGTCTTCGGAGTTGCCCGTATCTTCGCCTCGTTCAACGATACTTTCGTCCACGTGACCGATCTCTCCGGTAGGGAAACCATCTGCAGAGTCACTGGTGGTATGAAGGTCAAGGCCGACAGAGATGAGTCTTCCCCATACGCCGCCATGTTGGCTGCCCAGGATGTCGCTGAGAAGTGTAAGGAGGTTGGTATCACCGCCGTCCACGTCAAGTTGAGAGCCACTGGCGGTACCAAGACCAAGACCCCAGGTCCAGGTGGTCAGTCTGCCTTGAGAGCCTTGGCCAGATCCGGCCTCAGAATCGGCAGAATCGAGGACGTTACCCCCGTGCCTTCGGACTCCACCAGAAGAAAGGGTGGTAGAAGAGGTAGAAGATTGTAATTGCCGTTGCAGTCGCTCTACGTTATAGCTAATTTGAAGGGCAGGTTTTCCTTAGGGCCTGTCTGTGCACACGGAGTGTATGTACTCCTGGTCTCCCAGAGACCATCTCATTATAAATGTACATTTATTGAAGTTTTGATTGTAGCGAATGGCCGATAGGTCAATGGTCAGATTGTAATATTGCGAGTGTCTTGAATCAGGAATCTGGTCTTTTTTCAGGGTTTTCTTAAAGTAGCGGAAGATGTGTCCGGTGAGTGACAAAATGTGTAGATTTGCCTAAAGCTATCTACTCTTCACGATGTGAGACCAAATGCCGTATTACTTGTTGAAAGTTGTGATGATCCGAACCGCCACAATTAATGCTCCGCAAAGCCGGAACTATCGAGAGAGGGGACCGGTTATGACCCAGTCAACTGTCAGTCAGTGAGACTCGTGCGGAGAGATAAGTTGGCCGAAATATGCCTTTTCTGTTTCTCTGAAGCAAAAAAAAGGAGAAAGTATTAATTGTTCCCGCAAACCTAGTATTTGTTCGCTTGTAAGTGTATTTCTTTCATCAACATTTCTGGTAGGCTATATTATTGTTCCGATTCCGTCAATTTCTGGCCAGTCAAGCAGCTTTAAGAGATCACATTTTATGCTCAGCCCACGCCGGGCTGTAAAATCCTGATGAATGATTTGATTTGTGACTAGAACAAAAACAAAGCTTTTTTCAAGATATTTGATTCCGGTTGAAGGTCTATAATTTGCTCAAGTGTCAGTTTTTGTGGCGCTTTTTGCAGGTGTTCAAACGGGCTCGGGTCATACAATTATTTCATTGGATGATTCAGCAATTGAACACCATAAGCAGAGTTTCGTGTATGTTATGGGCTATAGTTACAGGCGAATGAAATGTCTTCTGGGTGAATCATGCCAATGTTTGACACGTGTGGGTAAAAACTGCACCCAGTTTTCTATATCATGAGGCTAGAATTCATAAAAGCGCCCAAAACTCAAGATTGGCTGGACTTATAAGCATGAGTTTCCGCCAAAAGGAAAACTTTCTTGTAACAACTTTACTCCTGACTTCCCAAAGAAGTACTTCAAACTTATCGTTTACAGTATGTCTCAGTTTAGTAACAAAGCCACAGTTCCATTCGGCGTGTTAGGAGTGACCAAAATCGAAAATGAGCCATTTAATGGCAGTTTGCAGATCATCGAAGGCAAGCTATACTTGGGAGACCGGCTCACGGTTTTTGATTACCATCAAGAGGGTTATCTTGAAAAATTTCTGGCTGGTGAATATTTGAGCATTGATGAGTCTGGAAAGCTTACTATGAGATCACACCCGCATTTGGGGTTTAACGTGGAGAGTCCTACGGGCCCCTGGGGCGAAGGTGCTTTCACGTATAATGGCGAATCCGACTTTCAACTATGCGGCGATAATCTGATTGGGTTCAGATCCAATTGCACTGGGGCTTTCAGAATAGCCATTGCATACACAGAGATTCTTTGAGTATTGGCATCCCACATTGAGCAGTTGCTACTTGAGTCGAACACGGAACAGATCTCGGCAAAGCAATAAATGCCTCACCCATAATTGGGCCGAGTTTATAACACTTAACATGAGTACTGAAACAACCTCGCACCTTCATGAATCTGCCTTATTGTCTGTAGTATGACCTCATCATTTCAAACGGTAAATAGGGCCAGAGAAACTGGGATTACGTCTTTTAATTCGATGCCTGCTCACAATTTTTATAGCCATAGTAACATAGACTGTTTTTTAACAAATTTTAATTGACTCAGCGCAGTTTTCGGACTCCAAACTTACCGATCAGATATGGCTGAGCACCGTCAAAGCGTCACTATTTTTCGAATGAGAATGCCGACGAAGTGATGTTGGTTTCTGTTTCGATGGTTCTTTCAAACAAGCCAGGAATGCTGTGAAAAGAAAGCAAAACTGAAATTTAGTGATTTACACTTACCGGAGCAACCAAACCCACCACTCCTCGAGTGAGTTGATACTGGGGCGGCGAGGTGTGGGTAGTCTAAAAGATTTCTTGCAGAAGAGGCGCTTTTCCGTTTCATTCTTCTTGTGATTTCTGAGCATACCATCTCCTTTTGCAGCTCGATCCTATCAATTTCAACGGGCATATTTTTGTGTTATACGGCTAGGTTCCCCTGCAACACAGATCACATAGGCAACTCCAGTGCGCCCATTTTAATTATAGCAATCAATTTCAGTTTGGAAGTTACGTATTCGAAATTGGCACGTTATGAGCTTCATCCGATTATACAGATTTTGTCCCTTCAGTTTTACACTGTTTTCCACCGCTGACGTTTTTATCGAAGGCCAATTTCTCCTGTTCAAAATCTCACGATTGGAAAGTATAAAGACTCCCTACAAAGTTGATCCAGCTATGGGATTGATTTTTTCAGGAAATATCGACAAACCCAAAGTTCCGGTTGAGAAAATGATGCTCTGCGGAATCTTACACCTCTACGAATCCGGATGCCACCCAAAAATGGAGTACCTTCTGTTCCAAAATAATGAGCTCGTGGTAGGTGGTGGATCGGTATTTCTCAGCTACTACCTGACTGGAGCGTTTTTTTCTTCGGAACGCCAAAAATTTCTAAATGTAAACAGCGAAGGAAAGCTTGTTCTTGGAGACCGGCCCGATACAGGCTTTCGGTTGAAGAACGAACAGACCATGTGCTGCAAGAGAAGCGTATCCTACCATGGTTTTTCGGAGTTTCAGTTGTGCGGAAACGGTCTGATTGGGTATGATAGTACTTGTCCAGGTGCTCGCATGGCGTATCTCGATTTCATAGAGATTTTGTGATCGATTTGCTGGCAGCAGTGATGCGGTTATACTGGGTATCTTTTGGTAGCTTAATTTCTCAAAATGCACGGGGCAGGTCGATCAGACAAAATTTGTGCCGAATAAGGATCTTGGAGCAAATGGAGCGTCAGTTAACAAGGATTACACAACTATCTTCTTAACATAGGGCGGAAAGCTTTCCTTTGGAAGAATGATTTGAAAGAGAATGCAAAACAAGTGTTTAAAAAAGAAGCGAAATTTCAGTGAAACTAAAAATGTCAAGAGGCCGCATCTCAATCAACCCAATAGGAACATCCAATACTAGGTCTCTTGAGACAAACATTTCCTCATGTCACGAACACGTCTGTGATCACCTTGGGAGATTTTTCGAACAATTTAATCGAACGGTGAATGACGGATTGCCCTTAAGCTGGAATAGCATTGAGAAAGACTCAATGTAGATATTGGAGTTACTACTTTATCGTGAAACTAGCACTTTAAGAGAAACTATGTGCCTTAGTATTCGTGGAATGACTGGAAATCATGAAATAAATACTTTCTCTAGGTTCGTAAGTATCAAAAAATATTATTTTTCACGTGGTTTCTTTAAAACTGCGAGGCCCTTCACAGCGACAACACAATTACAATTTCTGTTGAGAATGATATTTTTCTCTTTTAAAGCTCTATCACATTATAGGACACTCTCATGTGATTGGCACACCCCTGCGATCGCAAAAACTGTACAACCTATAGAATGGTGAGAACTTGATTGCTGCTCTGTCAAGACGCCAACTAGAATGCATAGTAGCGAAGCTGGCTAAAGTTATATATATGAAAATATTTATATAAATTCATATATGCTTTGGAGGAGGGCTAGGTATCAACAATTCTGGCTCTCGGTCCTTAATCAGATTTATCAACCAAAGAAACCGATGTTTTGGCTAGATGTTTATGGATCCTGCTGCAGTCTCTGAGAAAGCAGTCCAGGTCCCAAACGACCAGGCTCGGGCCGAAGAAGGCATCAGAGGCTAAAGGTTTCAATGAGTCTCAAAAGGCTAAATATCATAATATATTCGAAGCAAAAAAAAAGTTTCTGTCTTTTCCGCATAACTCTGTTACAAGCTAACATTTCAAAAAGCCATATTTTGCCACAGTTTCTCCTTCGCAAATGAACTTCTGGTGGATTTTCTGTGGCTTAGGTTGTCTCGCACATCTTTACCCATTTCGGGATATGTATGAAGCCTGGCACACTAGCCTGGTTATCAGTACTATGTGCACGCCCACAACAGGATTTTCGCACCCATTCGCGGACAAGGATTCCCTTTATCTCTCAAGGCTTTGATACAGGGAGATTGCAAAATGCTTAAATGGAGAAAAAAGGGAGCCAGAGCTGGGAAAGCTGCTAAAAATAATATTGCTATAGATACGGCTTCCGACCCGCTCACAACACCGGCGGCACACGTTAACACGTTAGCACTTTCACTTCCACCGGCACCTCAAGGACCAGAAGGAGAGAATCTCAAGCTTCAAGAAAACTCACTTTTGCTTGCTAATATTACAGGCATAGTCATCACCAAAATCATCGATACAGACAAAGACCAGCAAGTACTGCGTGCCGTCCGTTTACAGCTCAACAGGTTTATTTATCTTGAGTTCCGCCTGGCCGAAGTGTTGTCTCATACGCGTACACGTTCTTCCAAGGCCACAAAAAGACCAGCGAACAAAAGCCTGGATAAAATCGAAGTCATTTCTTAGTTGTTGAAAATGTCCAACATCACAACCCCCATGTCCAATAGTGGCTTCGTGCTCTCGGAATCTTTCGTGCTCCCGCTCGGAGCTATAGTCTTCATATTCTTGTTGCTTTCACCGCAAGCGCAAAAGTACATCAGGACGATGTCGGCTAAAAACATGTTACAACCGGAGAAAGTCGCAAATACGCCTCAAGGAATGCCAAAGCCAACACCGCTTATGATCACACCGGAGCAAGTGAAGAATTACGATGATCGTCCATGGAGACCGTTTCGGTGGCCTTATCATCAGACCATGTCAATTTATAAGCTCGATGTGAATCACTGGTTGGATATGGATAAATACTACTGGCACTACATCGAGGAGAAAAAGCGGATCTGGCATAAGTACGGGAAACAAAACATCGACTGGCTCCCTGAGTCCTACGATGCGTGCTTTGAGTTGATGGAAACAGTGGCCGACCACATGGTGGCACGCTACCCGTTATTATTCACTGTTTTGGCGGACAAGAAAGATAAGGGGAAGATTGTGCGAAACGAAATGACAAAAGAAATCTTAGACATGACTTTGCCCTTGAAAGATCATCCGTTGCTTTATGTGACGAAAATGGCCAAAGAAGATTTCTACATCGTGCTTAAGAACCCTAAGGATGGTATGCACTACTTGGTTGCCGCCGCCGTCCCATTCCCTGGTGGTTCCTTTGGCATTGATGAGAAAATTGGGAAGCATCTCGATGTGATTCATGACGATGTGCCCTATTATCATGAGAAATTGAAGAGATCAATGGAAAGATGGTTTGAGAGGTTGGAGCCTTCCTCGTCGGTTGAAAGGGCCTCCTGGTACATTACGTGGGACCACAAGTTGAAAGTGAACAATATCTACCAGTTGCCCAAGTTTGTACCTAATTTGGAGGAGGATATGAAATCGACCGACCCAAAAGAGTTCAATGTGCGTGTTGAAAGGCAAACGTTGCGGAGATTACCAAAGTCACGTGCTATAATCTTCACAAACCACCCAATTTTCTATTCGATCGAGGAGATGAAGGATGAGCCCAACGTGCCTTCGCTTCTCAAGAAAATTATCTTTGAGGCCCCTGAGAAGATCATCAAGTACAAGAATTTCGAGTTCATCCGCAATCATATTTCCGAATATTTGGATAGCTTGATACAGGCCCAGAAGAACAAGGGCATTATCACCGAGGATACTCCCGTGAAAACATTGCCTTCCTACCCTTTTGCACATTGGGCTAACACTGATTTTGACTACGTGAATGGCTGGTCCAATCCAAAGTTTTCCAGTGCAACGAAGCCAGACTACCGGCCCGAAGTTGAAAAAGAGGTGAAATACGGAAACGAGTGAGTTCGTACAGGTGCCTTTTCGCTATCCCTCTCGCTATCATTAACCCTTAGCTATAGCAACCTTTAAAGTTTAGGTATCCCTTTTTCGCTAGAAACTCAGTAGTTTGAAAGAAGAAATAAAAGCAAATTGTTTCAGAATCGTTTTTTTTTTGTGCGTGAATAAGAATTGGCCATCTTACCATGAACCAAATCAAATGTGTCAATGATGAAGTTGTCTATCAGCCCAGCTAATAAGTGTGCATGCCATAAAAAACGGTCTAAGCCTCATCCAACGCGCGAGCTAATATACTTCTCTACTTTTTTTCGGATCCATCAACATGGTGATTGAAAGAACTGGGCCGTTACAATATATCCCTTTCAACATTTATGACTTGTGCCATGATATTCATGACTAAATCAAGGTGTATATTCCAACAGAAATCGACGCTCATCGCGGCCCAAATAGGCAATAACGAGCGCAATTGAGTTACGAGCATTTGGACCCTTGCAATGAGCCAGGAGTGCACACAACGCATGTGACTCTGATCCACGGAATTTGTCTATTCAGAAGAAGATGTAGATCTCAGACGCCCTCGCATAATTCGAATCACTGCTTTTCTCGTACTGGATCATACGGAAACTGATTGATTCATCAGAATTAGGGCCAATTTCGAAACTTTTCTGTGGACAGCCAATAATAAGACTATGCCCGCAGACAAAATCCCGCTTCGGGACTTACCGGACACGTTTGGAAGCGCATCTGGTAGCGCAGGCGGCAGTAAGGACGCCATACCGGCCAACACTCAGAATTTGAGCGGCGAAAACGGCACGCAATTCGAAGGACCCCTGCTAGAACCGCTCGACTCAAGGACCCCTTTGGATGACGCCAATGACATGGAAAAATACCCCGATGGCGGATGGAAAGCATACCTGGTAGTGCTCGGGTCACATCTCGGACTCATGGTGAACTTTGGTGTGTTGAATTCCGTGGGCGCAGTGCAAGCATACGTATCAAATCATCAGCTTGCGGGCGAAAAAGTCTCTTCTGTATCCTGGGTGTTTTCCATTTACATGTGTCTCCCGTTTCTCCTTGGCGCACTCGTCGGGCCTGTATTTGACCGCAGGGGTAGCACGCACCTTCTTATAGCATCAACAGTGTTGCTATTCATTGGCTTTTTGGCGCTCAGCTTCAGCAAGTCGATTGTCGCGTTCATCTTCTCGCTCTCGCTCTGTCTCGGAACCGCGCACGCTTTGGCGATCCCGCCGCTTGTATCGCTGTTGAGTCAATGGTTTTTGGCCAATCGCGGCAAGGCGCTTGGACTTGCTTCCTTGGGCGGGTCTGTCGGTGGCACAATCTGGCCGCTTATTCTCCAGGCATTGTATAGTAGCGTGGGCTTTGCGTGGGCTATCCGCATTGTTGGCGCCATCGCCGTGTGCCTCCTGGCTCTGTCGGTGATACTTGTCAAGCTGCGCTTCACGCTGCAAAAAACACGGAGCAGTTTTGTCGCCGAAACAAAGGCAAAACGATTGGCGGCGCTGATGCTGAACCATCTAGACCTCAGCCCCTTCCGTGACCTGCGGTTCACAGCACTTGTGCTGGGTGTTTTCCTCACGGAAATAGCGCTTCTTAGTGTGGTGACATATTTGGCATCGTATGCGCTCGCGCACGGTTTTTCCGAAAAAAACTCCTTGATTCTCTTGACGATCTTGAATGCTGCAGGCGTGCCTGGGCGGTACATTCTGGGCTATTTTGCCGACCGTTACGGTAGTTTGAACACTATGCTAGTGATGTTAACTGGCTTCTCCCTTCTGATTTTCGTTGTGTGGCTTCCCTTTGGCCATATCACGAGTGCACTTTACGCCTTCGCCGTACTCTTCGGCTTTTTCAGCTCGTCGATTTTGAGTCTCACTCCAGTTTGTTTGGGATCTTTTACGCCAGTTGACGTATTTGGCCGATGCTACGGATTGATGTACACTTTTTCGAGCACAGGCATTCTCTTTGGTATTCCGGTTGGATCTGCAATCATCGGCAATAGCTCAGTGGAAAGTTATCAGAAATTCACAATATTTTGCGGCTGTTTTGCCGTTGTCGGCACGCTCTCATGGTTTACATGCAGATACTTGATTGTCGGGCTCAAAGTCAACACTAAGGTTTAAATTGTTCGTCTGGGAAAGCTCAATCTTAACGCCTTTGTTTGGCGCGTGATTGCCTGACGGCGGCTTTTTCCGCGGGAATCTCCTCAATTTTCTCGGCTGGTCTCGGCGGCTGGCTCATCTCTGTCTGTAACTGCTGAAATTGCTCTGCAAAGTCGGGCGCAACATACGGTATGATATAGGGGAACACCATGATAACAAGCATCCCAAAGAATAAAGCAGTGTACAACTTACTGCGGAAAACGACGCCGAGCGGGCTGTTCATCACCATTTCCGTGAGTTTACCATCTGGAGACTCATAGTAGGATTTGAACCCAGAAAGCTCCACCAAGAGTGGCGTCTCGCTTGTCAATAATTGTTTTGACGATGTATTGTATGAGTCACTTGCCAATGGATCTTCATAYGCCTCTATTTGATCGTTCACAAGGATTCTGTAGCTTGGTGTTCGGACCGAAAAGTCGTAACTATGTATAGAAAGCTCATACTCGCCAGTGGGCAAATCTGGCGTTTGAAAAGAATAATCCTTCGCAACTGGAAACACCTTAGTTTCTGCCAGCTTGATTTTGCCGACTTCAACGAGCGAAATGTCGATTCTGCTCTGAAAATTGAGACCGTTCACAATATGAGACTTCAATCCGGAACGGGCCGCATCAAGGGCCTCTTGTGGAACGTTTTCAAAACGGCCAAAGAGCCTTGCGGCAACAACGAGGTTCACGAAAGTAACACAAATGAGTATTTTATTCAACATTGAGTTTACTGACGATTCGATGAAGGCTTTCTATGTCGAATCCTAACCTGTCTCRGTGAGACACTCACAAGCGTTACCCGGCGCACGGCACACGACTATATAAAGCTTCCTGCGCGCGCCGCCTTACAGCGTTTGTTTTTTCTTTTCTATATTGTACCATGGATGCGTATTATTGTAGGGCTACAATTCACCAGGATTCCTGGAACCCCAGAATTGCGGCTCTCTACAACACATCCTAGAGTAAACCGGTATACGGTAGTGGGATTTTTGGGCGTGGTTATTGATGCGTCTCACGCAAATGACAACCATGTATTCCAGCTTTTCCAAACAGCTTTACTATAGGACTACTGGGGAATCAAACTGATTCGCTCACCATGACCATCTGATAGTTTTCATGATGAAAATCCTGAAGACGCGACATAATTACCTTGACGTATTGCCTGTGATACAAAAGACTCACCAAATGAGTTCGATCACCAGATATACACACGGCCTTTGGAGTCTCCCAAGATAAGCAGTATGTGTCCACGAGACAATTTSTCYTCCTCGCAAATCTCAGTCTTCTTRTACACCAGCATTGTCGTCACGTAGCCRCTTATATGGGCACTTATRTCCGCCTCCTCGAGCATCGACACGGACCATYCTTTRTCATTCACAAGTAGCTTGTGGATCTGCAAAGTACTTTGAGGGTTCGAATAGCTCAACACGATTAATTCATCTTTCCAGTACGAGTGAAGGTATTCGGTTTTTCTCGACTCAATGAGCGAATCGTTCACTTGCGCAAAAGACACAGCCGTGATCTGACCCGGCTTAAGAGATTCTTCCGTCAAAATCTCTCCGTTCAAGTTGTATAAAGTCAAAGTGTTGTTGTACTTCGTACTGACAATCGAGCAAAAGTTGCCTGTATCGTTCGAGATTGCAAGAAGAGTTTTTGACTTATCCAGTGGCTCTGAGTCAGCTATCCGCCTGAGAAACTTGAACCTCGTGAGATCCCATTGTATGATGCCGCCGTCAGCATCAACACTAAGACCAACTTTGAAAGTTTTGCTGTATAGTATCGAAGTGATTGCGCTTAAATGCCCTCGAAGTACGGAATGAAAGGACACCGTCAAATGAGGCTGAAGAGAGCATTTCCATACATGTATGATGCCGTCATCTGAGCCTGTCATGAAGAGTTTGTTTCCGATCTGTAAGAGCGCGGTGATATTTGTYGGGTGGAGATTCATGAAGAGAGTAGTATTGATGATCAACGACCCGTTGCCGAACTTCTTTTGACCCGGAGTAGGCTTTCGAATCAAAATCTGGTCCTCAGAAGAGGTGCATGACGGCCTCCCGATCCATTTTCTAGACTTTGCGCTTAGCTCTAGCTTTTCGATAGGGAGRTGAAGCTTAGACTCAAATGTGCACAAAGGTTTTTGTCGAGTTATTTCGCTGAGAGAAAGCTGCAAGTAGGCTGGGTTTAAGATGATGCGTGCTGGATGAGGCTTGTTGAACAATTTGAGAGGCGTCTGACCGAAATTGTTGATCATTCCAATAACAGCACGTTTCTCCGTATCATCCTGGATATTGTCGAGATTGATGGCCCCATTGTAAGACAGATGGTGAAAGACGTTCAATGCCTTGATCGCCTCCTCTCCACTTTGCCTATAACCAAAAACCAAATCAATCCAATGATGTAGATTGGCGGAAACATGAGCACTCTCAAGCGCCTCCCTGTGCTTTGCAATAAAGATCCTCGGGTCACCCTTCGCCCATTTAGGGAGTTCAACATCATTTGAGCTCGTCCCGTTTTGTAGCTTGCCGAACTCGAAATGATTCTTGTTGACCAAAAAATCGGGAAGATAGAAGAATTCTGGCGTTAGCTCTCTGACATCAGTTGTGTTGTCTTTGGACGCAGATAACCAAGCTTTACCAACCGAATTGAACAAACGGTCGGCGTGGTCAAACTTTCCACCTTGRAGTAGGAGATAAGACTGGACAAAAGGCTTRAGGCGKATCAAATACGATGTGACAATCATCGCCGATGAGTAATGGGTGCCGTAGTGAAATGGAGGAGCATCGTCATCGTTCATACTAGCCAATGCTTCGAATCTCTCACGATATTCACCAGCACGCTTGGCAGTCTGTGCTCCCATAGGCTTGGAGAAATCACGGAATGTTCCCGGGTTGCTTAAGTCTAGTTCCTCGCTTTCATAGTCGGCTAAAACCCATGGGAAGATTGGGTATTGTGTCAAGTCGTTAAAAGTTCTCCCAGCCATGGTGTTGATGGACAACAAATAGTAAAAATTAGACATTTTCCCCATCTTCCATTTCTTGGTAATCTCCGAAAAGCTCGGACTGTGCGTGAAACTGGTGGAAAAAGCTGAGGCGAGTCTTGATCGCAAATGAAAGCCCGATGAGTATGCATGAGCCAATTGCAGAGATGAAGAAGACACCTCCAATGTAACTTGCAAGTCTCTGTCCAAAGTGCTCCCCGATGAGTACGGTGAGAGTTTTCCATAGACATCATCTCTTTGTCTTGTTGACAAGCAAGTTATCAAAAGACTTGCGCCGTCGTCGAAGAAGAGCTCCAACGCAATATCCCGCAATAAAAACTTTCTCTTGCAAATACAAGCAAAACTTTCCAAACTCCAAGTTTTGATGTGGTAATTTTTCCCCAGCACTTTATCAACAGAGGGTGGTTTAATAAATTGAAGGTAAGGATCCCGCAAATCATGCGGAACCTGGTCGATATCAACAACATTACCGTCTGCGCAATGGAAGAAATTCTCGATGAAGTATATGTGGCTGAAGCCTAGTATCATCAAGCTTTCTACAGCGTCCAATCCATTGACCCTCGAGATATTGAACAATGCCTGAATTTGATCGCCCATGTAGAGACTTCTTATCACTTTCCTGTTGTGATCCTCGTTTGTGCTCGTTCTTTCGACTTTGGTTTCTCCATTTTCGTCAATTTCCTCGTACTCATTCATACCAAAGTCAGGGCTATAACTGTGCAGGAGACCTTCGTCTTGTATTCCAAAAGCCGGAAGTATCGATTCGGATGTGAAGTGAGCCGCGTCTTGGATTCCTGTGGAATTGAGCTGTTTGATAGGAACTTTGACGGAGTACGAAAGCTTCTCCGATTCGGGAAGCTGGTCCTCGCCAACTAGCAACATCCGCATTCGATCTGCTCCCTCAATATAGTCAAGCACATAATCCTCTTTATTGCGCGGCGATTCTTGAAGCAATCTTCGAACATTCAATTTGAGTGAGCTGTAAGAAGCGAAGTAAAACTGTAGGTTCTCTTGAGTGTCCTGAAGCGCCCTGTTGTACTTCAAAACCTCGCCTGTTATTGTGATCAGCTTCAACGTATGGCAGTCCTTTTCAAAGCCTCTCAATTGTGTATTGTTCATGATTTGCAGACTCCCTCCGCTATTAATCACAACCTGGACCATGTCCACCACGTTGATTTGTTCACTAGTCTTCAATTTGCTGAGTCGAAAATGAAAGTTTTTGTTGAAAATGTGTTTGATTGTTGGAAATCTTTGAATGTACTTCACCGTTTCCTCGTCGCTGTGAGTAGTCAAGTAAGAGAAGAATTCGGACAAGACATCAATTGAGTTTTGATAATCGGATAACTGGGTCAATTTCTCCAAAATAGCCGTGAGATCGTTCTCCCTAATTACAAACGCTGATCTGAAGAAGTTGAGAACATGCGCCGAAAGTTCGAATTGCCTCTGAGGAGAAAGCTTGAGGTAATAACCCATAAGAAGCTCAACAATCAGCCTGAGATGAGCATTACTTAATATCAGGTGCTGAAGAAAAAGACCCTGCTTGTTCAAGCAAAACTTGACAATCTCATCAAATTTCGTGGCAAACAGATATTCTGAGTCATCATCCAGGTCCTCCTCTTCAAAAGCAACAAGTGAGAGTCTCGACAACTTCAAAATGAGTGCCTCCGCCAAAATCGGGCCCAATTGAAGAACAGCACTTGATTTTGCGTCCTTTGTCTCTACGATCCCAACAAGACAAGTCAAATATGCATCCAAATTTTTGTCGCTTGCATAATAGTTCTGTGCTAAGAACTCATGGTGATAGATGCTGAGAATTTCAGTTGCCCCTCTGACAAATTCTGATTCTTTGAAGATGAAGCTGGAGCTGCCAAGAAATCCGTTGATATGCTCGAAGACTTCTGGAAAAATTGTGTCAATTATTAATTTTTTGGTGATGTCGTTCAAGGGCTTCATGATAGCATGCAACAGATTCACGTCCAAAAGCTTGGAGATGAAAATGGCACTCAAAACATCGATGTACCTGGTAACACATGCCTCAAAATTAGTCCTGACCTGCAATGTGGGATGGGGTGTATGCCTTAGAATCTTGAGGTGACCCACTATCTCGAAAGCGCCCTCAAGCCATTCCTTGCTCGTGAAGAGCTCCTGAAGGGTAACACACTCGGAGCATCCCACTTCGATCATATCAGCCATTTGATTGAGTAGATGCATGAGATCGAAAGAAAGTTCTGTCATCTGATCATTCGCCGAGCTGCCATCTGAAATGCCCTTGACCGGCGAGCTAGAAGTGCTTGGCACCCTACCTTGTTTTTGCCCCAACTCTATGATACCCGTCAACGCCATATTGTTCAAGATTGTGATGAGCTCAGGTAAAACGAGTTTATCGGCTGAGGCTGTAATACTCTTGTTCCTTGTGAGTTCAGGTAGCGAAGGGGGATTCAACCCATAAACATCGCTATCGATGCCAAAACTGTTCAAGAACAAGACACTTACAACACTRTCATTATTCCACCAGTTCTGGAGAAAGAAGCTCAAGACGTTGAGCCCCCTATTTGCCTTGAAAAAACGCTGGGTGATGTTCACGCCTAGCACCCGCAAAAATTTCGCTAAAAGGCATATCGCACAACACACAATCTTCGCTGACTGTGGCTTGTTCTGACTTTGATAGTCTAGAAGAAGTAAGATCCAGTGTATGGATATCGAACGAGAAAACTTCTTGAGTTGTTTTATGGATGAGGTCGAGCCACAAAGCTTGTTCGTCAAGGCGATCAAAGCTTGAAGGCCAGCTTCTTGAGAGAATTCGGTGGCGGATTCATTGTAGAGGGCGAAAATGACGAACTGTGATACGTGCTTGATGGATTCAGCCGAAACATCAAAGTGTATGAAAATGCTGAGGAGCCTTGACAACTCCTGTATAATCTCGGCGTCCTCTTCCTCAAGAATACACACCTTGATCTGTTGAAGAAGCTTTTTCAATGCCTTCATTTTGTTAAGCTCTTSAAAATTGTGAGATTTGTATTCGTCTGTCGCTAACAAATTCACGATATGTGTGCGAAGGGCTGGGAAATCGCTCGTACTGCAAAAAAGGTCGAAGTTGAGAATCAATATTCTGAATGCGAGGCAATCTGAAATGAACAGATCTGCGTTCTCGCTTGTGATGGCGTACTGGAGAAGCATCTTCAAAAAGCTGCCTTGAAACCTTGCAGCGTGCGAATTCACAACAATATTCCCAGGAGACTGGGAAGACTTTCGCTCTCTCATGATCAAATTAGGATTGTAATTGGTCTTGTAATAATCAATGATTAGAATAAGTGCCCAGTACCCATCAACATTCTCAAACTCTTTGCTTAGTCGCCAATCAATTTGCAAGCACAGCAAAAGTAATCGCAGTGTCTCAAAGAACATATAGTCTCTCTGTATTTCCTCTCGATAGTCGTCCTTCAGGACAGCCTCTGTCAATGAGAGCAAGAGCCCTGAGCCGCCCCAGCAATAGATGGCACTAGAAAATGCATCAAAGCGATGGTAAAGTATCTCCTGACTCTTTGACTGATCGATAAACTCAATAAATAGCGAGTCGTTGATGTCGAAAAGGAAGTTTGTGATCTTGATTTTACTTTTTGCTAATAACGTAGCGATTTCTCCAGCATTTGGTAAGCTATCATTTGAATAGCCTTGACTTTTATCGCGGGCGTTTGCAGCGGCATAGCGGAGAGATCCGTGTATAGTCTGCTGCCCTTTTGATCTCAAAGCTTTTTCAGCACGATAGCGCATAAGAATGTAGTTGCGCTTCGATAAACTGTTCAAGAAACCAATGATGTTCAGCTCCGAAAACTCTTTCTGCGACCAGTCAAAGCCGAGCCCCAAAAGGTAGAATAGGCTCATCCATTCAAACGAAATGGCAAGATCCATCACACAGAGATCTTTGATGAGCAATTCATGCTTGGTAAATAGATTCGCTCCAAATCCCTCGTGCTCCAGCAATTCCAGTGGGTCGCCAATGTATATTTTGTTCCAACGAATGTCCCCCTTTGAAATCGACGAGCAAGGAATGGACTCGCAGTAGTCTCCATCGATGAAAAGATTAAGATTCTGGAAATTGTCGTACGATAGCACGAAGTGCGTGAAGCCCTGGTTTCCAGACAGACCTTGCTTGAGAGTATGATTGAACGGGAATTGTCGGCGCGATTTGTTGGCCCAGTTGAAGATGTTTACTAGGAATTTACCCTGCAAAAGTTGCACCTGGAACACGAGTGATTCGCGGTCTGCGGAATTGGCCAACAGGAAAAGCGTTAGCGGCATGAAATCATCATTTTGTGAAATTGAGGGTAGTTCATTGAGCTTGAACCACGTCGAAATCGTAAAGCATTTCAGTACACTAGCATCCTGGTTGATTGGTATCGTCACGCCTCGAGCGGTAAAGTTGTTGAAGAGTAGCGCCAGATATTGTGCTGGGCACTTAGTCAAAAACGCAAATAAAAGCTCGAGAAACAACTTTTTCGTGGTGAATGAAAGCTGAGATGTCTTCGCAAAGAGTGGGAAGATAAGTCGTTTGAAGTGTTTCGCATCACACCCCAACTCCAAGAACGCGCTAAGAAGCCGCACTTTTGCCTCACAAAACACCTTTTCATGCTCTCCAAGCTCTTCTTTTAGGTTGCATGCGTACTTGGTAAAGTCTGTGAGCAAAAAATCGAGCATACCGCACCTAAAAAGCTGCATCCGGCCGGTATAAAGTGCTGTGGAGGCCCAAGAAATGACCTCATGGACGATTAGCCTAAAGTCGAAGTACACATCAGAATCGAGCCGGTCAAGCTTTTCAAAACACTCCTCGATTGCCTGTCGTTGTTGATTCGTGAAATAAATAGGACCAGGCGGGAACTGGAGCACGATTTCATGGCGCGTGGCGTTGCCCAAGAGTTCTGCGTCTGATGCCACGTCACTGAGCTCAGTTTGCCAGTTTCTGAGTAGATTTTTGTCTAAAGTGAAATCGGTAAGAATCTTTCTGTCGACTATAAATATGATTTCATGGTCAGGCGCCGTCTCGGCGTCAACTTCCTTGCTTCCAGACGTCATGTATGAGATACTGAGAATGAGATAGTAGGGTACTTCGCCTGGCCTTTTAGTGAGTCAGAATTGCAGTAAGTTTTAAATTTAAAGCACCTCAGCAATGGAAATTGTTTGTTCGGAAACTCGGAACGATGTCCTGGATTATTGGATCTCGTCAATGATATACAATGGATTTGAAAGATGGAAAGTAGCGATTATGGGGATCTAGGATACTGGATTTCGCGGTATCTGGGGTCAAGAGGTCTGGGTTCATGGTTAGGAGCCACCATCACCTCAGCACTACAATTCCATTCTTATATTTTTTCTGGAGAGAGGTGTTCCTTAAGCAAGACCAATGGTTACGTATAGTCGTCGAATTTTCCAAAATGGTTAACTAATTTGCCGTTTCTCAGCAAATTTTTTTTTTCTGAACCCGCTTATTCCTTGGTCTCATGAGATGTGTAGTAAACGTTGTTGATGCATGATGCCGAATACAGGAACAGTCCCAGGTGTCACGTGATGAGGTAAATATGGTTTAGACACGAAAGCAGAACCTACGGCGAGCGAGATGAGGAAAGACTTTTTCATCAGACTCTTCCCGGGGTTCTTTAAGGATTTAGTGACAACTCTAAGCTGAGTCCGAAGTATTACATACTTGAATACACACTATAAAAGAACTCACACGTGTTCTAATAAACGTCCTTACGACAAACTTCAGACGCGGGTAGCCTTGAAAAAGAATACAAATCTGGAACTGGGCCGGTAAAGCCAGCACACTTTTACGATATCTTGTTCGGCTTTCTTCGGTGAATCGGTGAATAGCAAGATTGATTTAAATTCCTCCCATGGTGTACGTTTACGTCTACGCATGCACCTTATAAAAGGTGCTAGATCAACTAGTAACGCAAATACTGATGCAACAATATAAGTATATCAAGTGGAATGGATATTCGACTTGAAAAGAAAAAGCGATGATGAAGCTAAAATGATTTTACTTGTTTGATCGAATTTTCTATTATTTTTTTGTAGTTCTGTTGTTCACCATCATAACTGTTTGCTCTGCGGTTATATACATACAATTGCTCATTTCGGAAATGCATTTAAATAAGCGTTTTCTCGAGCTTTTCTCTACTTCACACTCGTATTCTTCTCATTACGGCTCGCGAACAAGAAGAATCAACCTGCAGTTCATTTTAAACGTTGGTAACCAATTCTATGCTGTAGCTTTTTCCTCGCCCGTCATTTAGAAGAGTCAGACCAGGCGAGCCTTCTCACCCAAAACCTTCAGGCGGCTAATGATTGCAATCAAGAGCCGAACTGATCAAGTTTTCCTCTTTTGACTACCAAACCCAGTGACCCATGAAAGCGGCTTACTTGCCGTAGGTCACGACTTGCGCCCTACTTTTCGCAATCTGCAGCGCCCGCCTAAATGTTTCCAACGTGACGTTGGCGCCACCGCCTGTAATGCTGACGTGAGTCAAAGTATCACCATTACGTACAATTGTGAGACGAGACTCTGCACACGCTTCCTCGGCCTCGCCTTCCAAGTCCGCCAAAAGCACAGAGGTCGTGCCCTGTTCGGTCTCGAGATCGACAAGCCCAAACAGCGACGAAACACCGATTCTTGCCGCATCAAGCTGCAACGGCAGGGCCAAGGTCGTGTTTCCATCGAAGCAAAACCGGCCTGAACCCTGGCTCAAGTGGCCAAAGTTGCCCCGCGACCGCACGGGCACGCGCACATTTGGGTCGATGCCCGAATCGGACAAAAACACGCGTGGGAGCACTGTGTTCTTCAAAGCGGCCGTCAAGGCATAATGCACCACGTCGAAAAGCGGTCCCACGCGCGAGAATACTTTGATGTGGGCGTACAACACGTAGGCATACTTTTTTTTCGTGATGTTGATCGTCGAGCTCAAACTGCGCAAGTCGTCCGCGGACATTTGCAGGTCGTCTGGGTACGCCACGTACGATTCGCCCGTGGTTTCATTGGTGAGTTGGTACCCAGGCACTAGTGTAAGCAGCCGCAGCGGGAGCACGTGCAGGTGGAGCAAATGGTTGTGGATTTGCTGCGACAAAATCATCTCCTCATCCGTGGGAGCCCCAGTCCTGCCCCGGGCAATCTCCACCACGGGGTAGACCGTGGCATAGGCGGCGTCTTTGTTCGCTGCCGTGTCTGCGGATAAGAAGTCGTCAGACTCGTTTGTTTCCGTCACACCAAGCGTGATACCACAAAAGACGTGTGTGTCGCCATTTCTGACTGTCGCCAGGCCCACAAGCGAGTTTGTACCAACATCTGTGAGCGATCCGGGGTTTGCCGAAAGCGTACGGAACTCGTCGTACTGTCGCAAGCTGGGACGAAGCCCTAGCGCGAGATGACGCTCGAGAGACACTTCCGGTGTGATTCTCGCAAGCACTTCGGGCGGGAAAACCACCTGTTTTGTCGAGGCCATTGCGTGGTGTGTATTTGTGTGGGGGTTTGAGGCATCCTTCCTTTGGTGGATGGGACCTGTGATGAGGCAGATGTGAGTCACGTGATGCCATTTGCGTGAATGCTTCGGCTGGCGTCAAAATATTATTCGATGTAGGACACACCAACATAAATTAGCTCCATAATTTTGAAAGAATATATTTCAGAAGGACGTTATATATCTGTGCTAATTCTGCTTTTTGTAAAGTATGGTTTTGGATTTTTGGTATCGGAAAATCGTGTACCTAATTCTCAAACTTGCAAAATATTGATCGCAAAAATCAAAATCTGTCTTAGGGTAACTCAAAGAGTGATTCTATGAGGTCCCAGCAAATCACCTATTTAACATGTGTGCTTTCAAGAATAAGAAGATACAATACAATGATCTTAATTTGACAAACCCCTGGTCAGTATAAAACAGATATAAATCACAAGGAAATTAAAAAAAGAATAGAAGAACGAGCTTCCATTGAAAGCAGAAGTATAGCTATTGAGACACTCACAAACGACTCAATGACAGTATCGCCCGCCACCACACGAAGACCGCAACCTCGGTGTACGGTAGCCAAGCTGGCTATGGTGATCCAAATATAAATATACATCTATATATTTGTGGTGGATTCTAGCAGCAATTCGGGCTCTAATATTCTTGATCAGATTTGCTATGCAGGAATAGAACAAGCAGATTCACATATTTGGCTGCAAACCAAGCCGTAATGTCGTACACAGGTTCCCCGAAAATAAGCGCAACTGAAGTTTTGAAAAACTTGTAAATTGAATTGAAGCTCAAAACAAAACAAAATATTATGGCTGGCAATTAGTAGATAAGCGTACACACCTTTTACTGAATATACATGCTGAGCGCACCCACAACCAAAAGTGGGTGCTCCGAAATATCCATCCAATGAAAACCCCAGTCGACATACACGATCCTTAGTGAGGTTTATACCTGGTGAGATCTTCATATTTGACTGTGATGATTGCCCGAGTATGTCCGTAATAGCCAATGAGATTGATTCTAATGAAATACTCACGAGCAAAGCAAGCTTTCAGGCTGATGATTGATCATCAACACTGTGGGCTGATAGGATTGAAAGACTTGCATGAAAAAGAAAGCGAGCATGGGCGTTTTTACCTCTTTGATTCGCATCAAGATCACATAAATCCAATATCTTATTTTGCCCCGAAGTGGTTTCGGGTGGACTAAGAGAATACGAAAACATGCAGATGATAATATATCTTGCACTTGTTGGCGCCTTTATATGGGCGGAATGAGACTAATTTGGCCTAGAGAAGACTTTTACCATGACAGACTGAAGGTCTTTCTATCGGTTGAGATCTGTAGTGAAGTGTCTGACGACACATTTAGTATGTAAATATTCAACGTATTAGTCTGGAAAGCCAAAGCTCAGATTGGCCAACCAGCCATTATTTTGTGCTGCCTTTCCAATTTTTTGAAGCTCTACCAGCTAAGATAACAGGCGTCAAGACAACAGGTGGTGTATTTTATGGCAAGTACCGAGTACTTGCCTGAATGGAGAACTTGACATATGTACGCTCTTGATTGAAATTGTTCACCATAGCGATTCGACTGAGCATGAGAATTGCTTGAAGAAGTTGATTTTCTTTGACTGAATATATAGGCAAATTGGGCCTTGCAAAATCTTGATCAAAAGCGACTTTCAGTGTTAGGTACACCATTTGCCTTAGCCGCGTTCCATGTGGCTTGGCCGTGCCAAGCCTTTCTTACCACAGACGGCCAACGTGAGTTGCCCGACTCTCAAGTATATAACGATGGCTTCCCCCCTGTAATACTGGGAAGCCAGGCTGGTTTTACTCGATAAAGTACACAATAAATATCTGTCAGGTATGAAGAACCTAACATTCAGGAAATAAAAAAAACGAGGCTTCTGTTTCGACATTTACACCAAGCCTTAGCACACATATCGTCTGTGTTATCATTTATAATTTACTTATCACGTCACAAAGCGCTTTCATGGCCTTTTTAGACGTGGATGAGAGAACTTATGTCTTCAGTTTACTTTTTTTATTTTCAAAGATATATCACATTTTATTTCAAACCCCACTCCGGCCCATGAATAGGCATGAATGAACGTACAAGATTTGTCTAAGTATCATGTTCTTATTGCATCGATTCGCGAAGAGTATTTTATATTCCAGATGCCACATCTGGTTGCCTAAGATCTTTCTTGATAAGAAACTGAGAGGTTTTTTTTGGGTCGCTTCTATGGTGGTCAAAGACGAATCACCTCGTACGTTTGCGATGTTGAAGGCCCATAATTTTCAAAGCCCATGCTTTTTCTTTCGATTCTGAGAGTGTCAGCATGCAAGATATTGACAAATTAAAGTCGCAGCAGAAAGGAATAGTTAGTTGGGTAATTCTAAAGTAGGCTTTGTTGCGGAAGAGGACTGACAAGACTCATTTATAGTCAACATTGTATCCAAGTCATGAGTAATGAAACTCTATATTCTTTGGGAACTCCTATTGTACTAACAAGATGACTGTGTCTACCCGAAAGATTCAAGCTCTTGTATTACCCCACTTGTAAATATCCAGAGAAAAGAACTACTTTTTTGTATAGTCTCTGATACCTTATTGTATTTTAAAGTAGGCAAAAAAAAGGTCGGCTGCGACCACATCGCGAAGAAAACACTGTTTCCCGTCCGATCAACGTTAGTTAACCTTCGCAGAGCTGTACTGAGTAGTGTAGTGGGAGACCATATGCGAAATTACAGTGTTGCAGTCTTTTTTTTTCTTGGAGGCCTTACTCAAAGGCTACCCATACTGTAGTTCAAACCGTTCGCAATCTGCTTTGGCCAAGGCACGCTTGAGTCTACTCGTGTTGATGCTCCTGCCTAAATGCGATATAGGTATTAAGTGGCGACCAATCAAGAATCTCTTGCTTTTTTTTTCTAAAAAGAAAATTTAGCTTTTTCTGTATGTTGTATATAGCTACTGGCCGAAACGAGTGACACACTCTTGGGCTTCGAGAACGTCAACTTGTTTATTTGGGAAAAGAGAAGAGACTGAATCTGGTGCCCCACGACTTTTTTGATAGTTTTACGTAGATTGTCTTTCTCAGGGTGGAGTTGACTCAAACACCTTTGATACTTAAGACTTCCGGTCGGCGTAGTACGATTCATGCCAGTCAGTCCAAATTTATGGGTCGAAGTTGATGGCTGCACATGTAAAGTTTGCACAAAAGCTGTCATTGCCGATCGTCATCTTCGTATGTGTAGATTACTCTTATCTATCTCAGGGCACCTAGTTGTGTGTGTGTGTGTTTTTTTTTTGGCCAGTTGAGTTGTATTATTGTATGATGCAAGGAATCATGAAGATCGCGATCTTGACTCTATGGTAGAGGTCAAAACTATGATGAAGCTTTGACCTTAGCTCAATTCATCCGATTCTGGGTGAAGTCTTTGGAACTAATGATCGGGCTATCACGGAAATCTGAACCTATAGCATGCCCTAGCCACCTTTGCTGCTGAACTCGTAGGTCTTTTGCTTTCTTGGCAAGGTACATTAGTTGGATTTAAGACATTTGTCATCTTTCGATTTTTTCTTTGTGCAAGGGATTAAAGTGAGCATGAATGAAATCGTATATTCTCCAAGATCCATCAGGTGCTCAAGCGAGACTCACCAGGAATACAGACTGCCCGTGACCTGTTGTATCAAATTTCATAAAGCACCTGCGAGTTTTATTTAGTGGAGCCCAGAATATTTAGGGTGTAGACAGGCAATTGCGAGAGTCTCAAAACAAAAGCAGAACACGGCGTGGCTACAAACATTTGTGTGATGAAAAATTACCCAATTGCCCGCTAATGACACCCGCTTAATTCTAAATGTCAAATCAGACGGTGAACATAAAAGTAAAAATTAGCGGGACACGAGAAAATGGCAACCGCTAGGACATACGTATTATCACCAAGTCATAGCTACCAAGTTTACCGAAAGCGTTCACCATTATCTCGACCTTCGCTCATGGCCCATTTGTGAAACCTTCAGATATTCAAGGCCTCACATGAAAAGCTTGTGGAGAAGTTGTGAATGGTTCTCATTTGTAGCATCAGTAGAACGGAGATCAATTCTCGCCAGGTTTAGGCGGGAAAAGGGGGCTCTGGCTGTCAATCAGAATGTTTGCCACTAAAGCAGGGTAATATTACCCTAAAGGGCAATTGTTTGCGGCAAACCTCTTGTACATTTGCTAAAAAAAAAATAAATTGATCTAACGGTAATGGTAGCATAGTAAGAATCATTTCACCCCGGCAATCACTTTCAGCTAAGAACTCATATTGGGGTATGGTTTCGAAGTGAAGTCAAACTGCGATTTATCGGAGTTTACCGACTGAACGTGAGATGAATGATCACTAGCACCTTATCTCCGAAAAGTTCAGGAAAAAAGGGAGTGCTATCTAACGAATCAAATTGCGGAAAACCGATAAACCGTGCAGGTCAAGTCGAGATAACGAAACTCCCGAACCAAAATTGGATCGGATAAGCGGCGGGGGTCTTGGAGGTACGGGTGTGCGCTCCACTCAAACGCACTTTCTGCTTCACTTTCCCCTCAAGGCCATTACTATGCACCTGCACAGCGACATGACTCATTGTGCACATGAGATAATTTTTGTGAGATAGCGCAACTTTCTGACTTTCAATTCGACGCTGATTGGCCAGAAAAAACCGCGAGTAAAGTTATATGCACACCACACAGGCTATCTTACATGGGGCTGAAATGGAATAACGGCCCGCCTTTTCCATGCCGAGCGATTAAGACCAGTGCCAATATGGGCGAAAACCCGTCTATACTCCGGAACTCGTAGACGTAACCCTCGGACCGCGGGGGTGTGGAAAATTTCCAGCTCCATACTACTTTTCTTTCTGTATTTCACCAGATTTCCATACCCTTCATTTCATCGCGAGATTCTGCTTCCAGGCTTCTTTTTTTTCTTCTTCTGAGACAACTGAACAGCCCACGTGGAATAAACACACATTTTTAGTTCTGGTACTTTCAGGAAGCTTTCCCACAAGACATTTAAATGTATGTATACCTCGCCTCCATGAAGACGTGGAAATTACCACCAGCCCTAATTAGTGCTCCCGTTTTTCGAGCCTAGAAAAACATGGCGGCTATTATTTTTTCATTTTTTTCAGTTGATTTTTTTTTCTCACCCAAGCGCAAATTTTGAGCCCGCACCCCGTCTTTCAAAAACTTTTTGTTCTATTCTTTTCCCACTTCTTCATACACTTTCCCCATCTCTAATACTGACTTTAGCAGATGGCCTCCTACCTCCCGCAAGACGGGTTTGAGACGAATGTGTACGACTACGACGAGGTGCCACAAAACAAATCGTGGGCGTCAACGTTGCCCGTGGCACAGGGGTTATATGACCCAGAATACGAAAAAGACGCCTGTGGTGTCGGTTTCGCGTGCCACTTGAAAGGTGATGTGCTGCACAAAATCGTGAGTGACGCCAAGCAGTTGCTTTGCAACATGACCCACCGTGGAGGTGAATTGAATCCAAAGGACGGTGACGGCGCGGGACTTTTGTCGTCGTTGCCACACAAATTCTTGACGCGCGAGTTCGCCTATCACTGCAACGTTGAATTGCCGCCCTTAGGTCAGTACGGTACCGGAAATGTCTTTTTCAAGAAGGACGAGGGCGTGTTTGAAAAATCGCGGCAGACGTTCGAGTCCCTCGCGGCGTCTTTGGGCTTGAAAGTCTTGGGCTGGAGATCCGTGCCTCATGACTCAAGCATCTTGGGGCCTGCCTCCTTGTCGAGGGAACCTCATATCTTACAGCCAGCGATTGTCCTTGCTGAGACTTACGGGCAAGAGATTGCGCCTGAGGAGTTTGAGCAAAAGTACCGCAAGAACTTTGAGAAAAACTTGTTCATTTTGCGCAAGCAGTCCCTGCACACGATTGGATTACACAACTGGTTCTACATTTGCTCGTTGCTGACGAAGACAATCGTCTACAAGGGCCAGTTGGCGCCCAACCAGGTTTACGCGTACTACTACGACTTGTTGAACTCGGAGTACGAGGCCCACTTTGCCCTTGTGCATTCGCGTTTCTCCACAAACACATTCCCATCGTGGGACCGTGCCCAGCCCTTGAGAATGGTGGCCCACAACGGTGAGATCAACACTTTGCGCGGTAACAAGAACTGGATGCGCGCAAAGGAAGGTGTAATGAAGTCGGAACTCTTCGGCGACGAGTTGGAGAAGTTGTACCCTATCATTGAGGAGGGTGGTTCCGATTCTGCTGCGTTCGATAATGTGTTGGAGTTGTTGGTGATCAACGGCGTGTTGTCGTTGCCCGAAGCCGTGATGATGATGATTCCAGAGGCCTGGCAGAACGACAAGAACATTGACATGAAAAAAAAGGCTTTCTACGAATGGGCTGCGTGTTTGATGGAGCCCTGGGACGGACCAGCGTTGTTCACGTTCGCAGATGACCGTTACTGTGGAGCCAACTTAGACAGAAATGGGTTGCGCCCCTGCCGGTACTACGTGACCAATGACGACATCATCATTTGCGCATCCGAGGTCGGTGTCATTGACGTCGATCCAGCTAAAGTGTTGCAAAAAGGCCGGTTGCAGCCCGGTAGAATGTTGTTGGTGGACACAAAGGAGGGTCGTATCGTGGATGACCGCGAGTTGAAGAGCACAGTTGCGTCGCGTTTCGACTTCAAGTCCTGGGTTTCCGCCAGCGGCATCACGTTGGACGACTTGTGTGCCAAATTGGAGGCTCGTGACGTCAACATCACGCAGCCCTCATACGACAAGAGCTACACCGTGCAGACAGACCCGCGCATGTTGGCGTTTGGGTACTCGCACGAGCAGATGAACACGATCTTGGCGCCTATGGCCGAGGCCAAGGAGGCGCTAGGATCCATGGGTAACGACACAGCGTTGGCATGCATTTCTGAACAGCCCCGCTTGTTGTACGAGTACTTCCGCCAATTATTTGCCCAGGTCACGAACCCGCCCATCGACCCCATCCGTGAGGAGATTGTTATGTCCTTGGAGTGCTATGTTGGCCCACAGGGTAATCTTTTGGAGATGAACCCCAGCCAATGCAACCGTTTGTTGTTGCGCTCGCCCGTGCTCCTGAACAATGAACTTACTGCGATCCGCAATATTGAGACTGTATACCCATCATGGGCGGTGGCGAACATTGACATTACGTTCCTTCGCTCCGAAGGTATCCAGGGATACATTAACAAGATCGAGGAAGTGTGCCAGGACGCGTCGCGCGCAATTGCCGACGACAAGAAAATCATTGTGTTGACCGATCGCGCCACCGCGTTTGACCGCATCCCGATCCTGGCCTTGATTGCCACCGGTGCCGTGCACCATCACTTGGTACGCCAGAAACAGCGCTCGAAGGTCGCCATTTTACTCGAAACCGCCGAGGCACGTGAGGTCCACCATGTGTGTTGCTTGGTCGGTTACGGTGCTGATGGTGTCAATCCATACTTGGCCATCGAGACGTTGTGCAAGATGCGCGACGAAGGTTTGTTGAAGGTCGACTTCCCTGACAGCAAGATGTTCGCCAACTATAAGGAAGCTGTTGATGCTGGTATTTTGAAGGTCATGTCGAAGATGGGTATCTCAACGTTGGCATCCTACAAAGGTGCTCAGATCTTTGAGGCTTTGGGTGTCGACAACTCTGTCATTGACCGCTGCTTTGTCGGAACGGCGTCGCGTATCAAGGGTATTACATTTGAGTACATTGCCCAGGATGCATTCTCGTTGCACGAGGCTGGATACCCTTCGAGGGACACTGTGAAGCCAGTTGCATTGCCAGAGACCGGTGAGTATCACTGGCGTGACGGTGGTGAAAAGAAGGTGAACGACCCTGCAGCGATCGCGCTGATTCAGGATGCCGTGAGAAACAAAAACGAGAAGGCATATGAGGCGTATCTGAAGAAGGAGTACGAGGCGATCAAGAGCTGTACGTTGCGTGGACTCTTGGACTTTGACTATGAACAAACTCAGCCTGTGCCTATCGACCAAGTTGAGCCATGGACGGAGATCGTGCGCCGCTTTTTCACTGGTGCGATGTCGTACGGCTCGATCTCCATGGAGTCGCACCTGACGCTTGCCGTTGCCATGAACAGATTGGGAGGTAAGTCTAACACCGGTGAAGGTGGTGAAGACTCTGCTAGATCGCAGGTCAACGCAAATGGCGACACCATGCGTTCGGCGATCAAGCAGATTGCATCGGGCCGGTTTGGTGTCACGTCTTATTACTTGGCTGACGCCGATGAGTTGCAGATTAAAATGGCTCAGGGCGCCAAGCCGGGTGAAGGCGGTGAGTTGCCAGGCCACAAAGTTTCCGAATCGATTGGTAAGACTCGTCATTCAACTCCAGGTGTGGGATTGATCTCGCCACCTCCACATCACGATATTTACTCCATCGAGGATTTGAAGCAGTTGTTGTATGACTTGAAGTGCTCGAACCCACGGGCCAGAACTTCTGTGAAGTTGGTCTCAGAAGTCGGTGTTGGTATTGTTGCTGCTGGTGTCGCCAAGGCAGGATCGGAGAATATCTTGGTCTCCGGCGGCGATGGAGGCACTGGTGCTGCGAAATGGACCTCCATCAAGTACGCTGGTTTACCATGGGAGTTAGGTCTTGCAGAGTCGCATCAGACTTTGGTCTTGAATGACTTGAGAGGCAGAGTTGTCTTGCAGACAGATGGACAGATCCGTACTGGCCGTGACGTGGCGATTGCATGCTTGCTTGGTGCCGAGGAGTGGGGCTTTGCTACTACCCCCTTGATTGCGATGGGCTGTATCATGATGAAGAAGTGCCACCTCAACACATGTCCCGTGGGAATTGCCACGCAGGATCCTGAGCTTAGAAAGAAGTTCCAGGGTACGCCCGAGCACGTGATAAACTTCTTCTACTACATTGCCAATGAGTTGCGTCAATATATGGCAAAATTGGGGTTCCGTACAATCAACGAGATGATTGGAAAAACCGAAGTGTTGCGTGTGCGGGATGACTTGAGAAATACCAAGAACGCCAACATTGACTTGTCGCCAATCTTGACACCAGCACACACGATTCGTCCCGGTGTTGCCACGCACTGTGTGCGCAAACAGGACCACAAATTGCATGTGCGTATTGACAACAAGTTGATCGACGAGTCTGAGTTGACTTTGTCGAAGGGCTTGCCCGTGACAATCGACTGCGACGTCGTCAACACGGACCGTTCTTTGGGCACGACATTGTCGTACAGGGTGTCGAAGATTTTTGGTGAGCAAGGCTTGCCACACGACACTATCCATGTGAACGTCAAGGGTTCCGCAGGCCAATCCTTTGGCGCGTTTTTAGCCTCTGGTATAACACTTGAGTTGGAGGGTGACGCCAATGATTATATCGGTAAAGGTTTGTCTGGGGGCAGAATTATTGTGTACCCACCCAGAGAGTCAACTTTCAAGGCCGAAGATCAGATCATCGCTGGTAACACAGCGTTCTTTGGAGCCACCTCGGGAAGTGCGTTCATTCGCGGTATTGCTGCAGAGAGATTCGCAGTGAGAAACTCCGGTGCCACGATCGTTACTGAAGGTACAGGTGACCATGGCTGTGAGTACATGTCTGGTGGTCGCGTGGTGGTTTTGGGTAGCACGGGCAGAAACTTTGCTGCCGGTATGTGCGGTGGTATTGCATACGTTTTGGACATGGCGCAAGATTTCTTCCAGAAGGTCAACCAGCAGACTGTTGAATTATCAAGCGTGACAGAGCCAGCAGAGATTGCATTCTTGCGTGGCCTCATCGAAGATCACCGCCACTACACTGGTTCCGAGGTAGCAGATAACATCTTGAATGATTTCAACCGGATCTTACCTCGTTTCGTCAAGGTTTTGCCCCACGACTACAAGAAGGTGCTTGAGAAGGAGAAGCAAAAGCAGTTGGAGGCGAAGAACAATGAGCTCAACAACTTTTTGAAACTGATCAAGGAGGACCCTGAGAGTGATGCCACGAACGGGGAGGCGTCTAAGATCAAGCGTGGACACGTGCACTCACACGCCAAGAGCGAGCCAAAGGTGTTGGATTTGGAAGACACGATCCAGGATCTTACGCTCGAGAAGAAGGCCGTTGCTCAAATTGACCGCGTTAAGGGCTTTATGAAGTACAAACGCCGTAACGAGAAGTACCGTCCTGCCAAGGAGCGTGCAGGCGACTGGAACGAGATGACATCCCGCTTGACGAAGGAAGAGTTGAAATATGAGACCGCGCGGTGCATGGACTGTGGTGTGCCATTCTGCACGTCCGATACGGGATGTCCTATCTCCAACATCATTCCTAAGTGGAACGAGTTGGTATTCAAGGATCGCTGGTTTGACGCGTTGCAGCGTTTGATGATGACTAACAACTTTCCCGAGTTCACCGGCAGAATCTGTCCTGCGCCATGTAACGGCGCGTGCGTCTTGGGAATCAATGAGGATCCTGTCAACATCAAGTCTGTGGAGTGCGCGATCATTGATCACGGATTTGAACAGGGCTGGATTAAGCCTAACCCACCCCAGCACAGAACGGGCAAGACTGTGGCTGTCATTGGTTCTGGCCCAGCAGGCTTGTCTGCTGCCGACCAATTGAACAAGGCCGGTCACAAGGTTACTGTGTACGAGAGATCTGACCGGCCCGGTGGCTTGATGATGTACGGTATTCCTAACATGAAGTTAGACAAGCGTATTGTCAAGAGAAGAACCGACTTGTTGGCCGCGGAAGGCATTGACTTTGTGTGTGGTGTCACTGTGGGCGAGGATGTGACCATCGAGGAATTGAAGGCCACCAACGATGCCGTCGTGTACGCCGTGGGTTCCACCATTCCAAGAGACTTGAGAATACCAGGCCGCGACTTGAACAACATCGACTTTGCCATGAAATTGTTGCACCTGAACACGAAGGCGTTATTGGAGAACAATTTGGAGGCAATCAGAGAGACGATCGCGGGCAAGAACGTCGTGGTAATTGGTGGAGGTGACACTGGAAATGACTGCTTGGGCACGTCCACTCGTCATGGTGCCAAATCTGTCACAAACTTTGAGTTGTTACCAACGCCCCCTAGCGCCAGACCCAAGGATAACCCATGGCCTCAGTGGCCACGTGTTTTCCGCGTTGACTACGGCCATACAGAGGTCGCAGCACACTACGGTAAAGACCCCAGAGAGTACTCAATCTTGTCGAAAGAGTTTGTTGGTGATGATGAGGGCAATGTGAAGGGTATCAACACTGTTCGTGTCGAGTGGAAGAGGTCTGACTCAGGCGCCTGGCAGATGGCCGAGGTCCCCGGCTCCGAAGAATTTTTCGCCGCGGACGTCGTGTTGTTGTCGATGGGTTTCGTAGGCCCGGAGACCGACAAGCTCAGCGTGGAGAAGACCAAGAGAGGCACCATCACCACCGCTGACCCCAGTGGCTACAGAGTGGCTGCAAACGACAATTTGTTTGCCGCCGGTGACTGCAGAAGAGGCCAGTCTTTGGTTGTTTGGGGTATTCAGGAAGGAAGACAGTGTGCCAGAGAGGTCGATTTGTTCTTGATGGGATCCACCAGATTGCCAGGCAACGGCTCTGTCGAACAGCGCAACTTCAACTTGTTGGAGGAGTTCGCCGAAAAGGTATAGAATGAGGGTGTTGCTACCATCTTATATTAGTAATTAAGAATATGTTTTGATCCACTCGTAGGGCAGGCTGGAGATCTATCAAATGCTGTTGTAGTTGAAAGCGGCAACTCGGCCACTAACATTTATCTCGCCAGCTAAGAGTTCATTGAATTCTTGCCTTGAGTCAGCACAATTCTATACCTATCAATAAATACTGGAGCTGAAAGGAGCAAACAAAAGTTTACTATCTCAAAAAGAAAGTTTTTTTGCTTGAATAATCTACTTGCTTGTTGACCAGAGACTGTACATATCTCGTCCGGGATATCACACTGTCTACACGGCGACACGCCTCCCAGGATTGGCGAGTGGCATGGTAGACAAATTTATGCTTGGCAAAGTGTATGACTCAAAAATTTGCCTAAAGCGTTTTACAAGCAATGCATACCATAGTGGTCTAAAGATCGAAAAGTACCCCTAAATTTGCATTTGCAAGTATTAATCGAATCACGTTATTCTTCTTATTGTGAGCGCACAGGTTGACTAACATCAACTTGATGTAATTAACACCACCATGCGTTCAGCTAGATAACTCGAAAGAATGTAAGACTCGAATATTAGCAACCACTCTGGTCGAATGCAAGTGAATGTTGGGAAATTTCAGTGTGTTGTGAGTAAGCGCATACTTTGCTCTATTACTCACTGTACTCCATGAACAGGGCGATTTTTCACTGAAAGTCTCTGGATACCAAATCAGCATCTATATGCCAGTGATCGCTTTAGCGAAAATCTTGTAAGAACTGTCTTGAAAGATCCATGCATTTGCGGGATACTTGGATTCTGGGCATTGGCCATTAAGGGGCCGCTCTTATGTCAGGGACTTGAGATCTTCCGAACGACGACCGCATTGGGACGAGACTTGTGTGTGACGAAATTATAATTAGAAGTGAGAGGGAGAATGAACAACACAGATATGTATGGGCCCACATAAAAAGGTAAGATCTGCCGGGGACTGCCCTCGAAGGTGCAACGAGATCCGAGGGCACGTTGACTGCTTTTGCCTAAAGGGGATAATTGGCATCAGTACATCCGGGATCGGAAGTTTCCGGCCGCCGAGCAGTGAGTGGCAAGCAAAAACCTAGATCTAGTATGAGTGGTGTTACCAGACGACAAAGTTGAAGCGAGCACAAACGTTCAATTCTCGACTTCAGTTTCATACGTTTTGACAATCACGTATCCATCGTTTTGTATGTTCAGCTTGATTAGCAAATGCACACGAGCGCTCCGCATTGGAAGCCGGCCTGTTTACGATACCATGGCACGTCGGCCCGTGGGCTAAGCCATACTTGAATTGGTGAGTGGTATAGATAAAAGCCATTGATGAACTTTTGTGTTTCCCTTAACAATGTCCGGTCTGAGATAAAGGGACTTGGGCGGGGAAAAGGTTATATTTATACGAGCTTATCTGGATTAACAGATACACGTGTATTTACCCTCGGAAGTTGACGAATCAATGGATTTCCATTTTGGGCTCTTTAAGTGGTTGTGTCTTTTAATGCGACAAAACTGCAGGTTGTGTGCACCACCGTGGTGGTTTTCTCAGGCGAGAGCGGGCAAACCGGGCGGGCAAGGTTAAGGTTTTTGTTTAGATTTCAAAACTCAAATTCTAAGTACAGAATAAATCGCAACAGATGATTTTTGTAATTACAGAATAATTTCATCAAAGTTTGCGAAAGAAGCTCTTCGCAAAATTAGCAATGAGCAAACCCGAGTGGCAATCTTCCGAGTACACCACACTTGCTGCATTGTCAACATTGAGCTGGTGGCGGGCGAGCAGCTGCACGTCTGTTTTGATTCCAAAGCCGATGCGCAAGGCGCCCCTAAAAAGTGCGACATGCAGGCCCCCGATGTGCATATTGCTCCAGAATTTGCAGATGTTGTCCCACAAATTGTCCCCGGTGCGACATTACACAATCTCATGCGTACGCAGGCGCAGCCCTGGGCCCTCGGAAGTCAGCCGAAGTTTGAGTTTTTTTTTCGTCCGTGCTCGTCCTTCCGCTTACCGACGAGGTTTCGCATTTTATATAAATAGCCTACGCTCCTTTTTCGACCGCCTAGCCTGTTTTTCTGTGAAGTCAAATCTATTTTCCACTCCGTACTCTCGCTATGCAATTCAAGACTTTGGCTGTTGCTGCCGCTGTGTCCGGCTTGGCTGCCGCAAACAGTATGTACCGTCTTTACCAGATTTCGGCGGGAAATTTCCTCAGATCTGCCAGATCTGGCCGATTTGCTCTGAATCCTGAATTGACCCAACAATTATACTAACTTCCAGACTCCACATTGACCACAGCCACCCCCTCTGTGACCCTGGCATGCTCCTTCAAGGACTTTACCGCTACTGCGTCCTCGCAGGTTGCGTCTGTTGCCGCATGTGCCACTGCCGTGGGAGACATTCTCATTTCCGGTGACGCCTTTGGCGCGATCGACATTACTGGTGTCAAGCAGATTTACGGTGACCTTAGAATCAATGGCACCCAGCAGGCCACTTCTTTCAATGCGCCTACTTTGCAGTTGGTTTCTGGCCAGCTCGAGATCTCCGACGCCACGATCTTGTCGAACGTCAACTTGGCCCAATTGACCACTGTCGGCACTTTGGTGTACAACGCCTTGCCAGCATTAGAGCTGACTGGCTTGACCTCCGGTGTCACTTCTGCCGAGAGCATTTTGTTCACCAACACCGGCTTGACCTCGTTGAGCGGTATCAACGTGTACAAGTTGACGACTTTCGAGGTTAGCAACAACGCTGACATTGCCCTGATTGACTCCGGCTTGGAGTCTGTTACGGACACGTTGGCTATCAACTACAACTCTGACAAAGTCGAGGTTTACCTTGACCAGTTGACTTCTGCGCAGAATGTCATTTTCCAGAAAATCGCCTCGCTTTCCGTTGGTAACTTGACCGCCGTCAACGGCTCTCTTTCTCTCCAGCTGAACACTTTCGAGGACTTTGAGTTCCCCGTGTTGACCTCGGTTGGTAACTCCCTCTCCATCGAGCAGAACGACGACTTGACCGAGTTTGACTTCCCAGTGTTGAAGACGATTGGCGGTGCGCTCTCGATCCAGGACAACTCCGACTTGGAGTCGTTCTCGTTCTTCCCTAATTTGACCTCCGTGGGTGGCAGTATCACTATTGATGGTGACTTCAACAACGGTACCTTGCCTAAGTTGAACAAGGTTTCCGGCGGTTTCAACTTGACCACCACCGGCGAGTTGTCTTGCGACTCCTTCATCAAGTTGAACAGCAACGGCGACATCAAGGGTGACAAGTTCTACTGTGAGGGTGCTTCGTCCACTGTGTCCTCGTCCTCTTCCAAGAGCGGCAACGCTAACGGCGAGTCCACCAGCACTTCCGGTTCTTCCTCTGGCTCCTCATCCTCTTCTTCGGCTTCCAGCACTTCCTCCTCTTCTTCCAAGAGCTCTGGCGCTGCCCCTGTTGCCGCCGTGAAGTTGGTTTCCGTGGCTGTGGTGTTTGCCACCGTCGGCGCGTTCTTGTTCTGAGCGTATCCGTGAACTTAAAAGGCATCTTATTCTCTTCTACTCGTTTCTATTCTCTTTCGCTAAATAATCTCTGCTGTTCGCAGCATCAAGCACATATCTTATGTTAGACCCATGAATTGTAGCATTGTTACAGATGTGACAGAATCGGTGGCTGATTTGGTTTCTCGTTATTCAACACCCGCCTCTTTCGCTGGCGCATGGAACATGCCGGGTTGTGCAAACTTACCATCTGCTTGATCTCAGAAAAACAGGAGATAAAATCTGAAAAGTATACATTCCAGCAGTGAGAATTTTTTTATTTCAGGCAATTTCATAAAGGATTGCCAATTTTCAGAGCCATGGGTGAAATTCCGCCTTGCCCCGGAAAATTTGTTATTCCATAAGAATCACCTGAGTACGCTCGATACAGAACTCATACCCATCAAACAACCGAATTTCCTCCATACTTCACCATTCAGCAATGGTGATTCCACAAAATTTTAACTGAAATTCTTGCTGGTACTCAAGTTCTCAAAGCACACACACATATTGCATATTCCAATCGTTATTATTTTCGCTCAAAGCAAAAATTGATAGTCACATTTTGGAATCGCTCACAATCTCAGTTGATGAAGCCAAACCAGGCGAACCTAATACAACGGAGGGCAAAGGCTCTATAAAAGCCAAAGAAGATCTGCTCGAAACAAAAAGCAGTAGTGTCAATACTTAATAGGATAAAAAACCAAAAAAAACAAAAAAACTCAAATGACGAACCTTTTTGCGAAATCAGTTTTCTATCTCCTACTCGCCAAAGGGTTAGCCGCACCGGCAAGTGAAATTGTCAAAGCCAACGCTAGTGTTTCTAAGGGCAAGATAGGTTCTGACACCACCGTTGTTTTCGTTCCGATGGAGATACTTGTCAATTGCATAAAGAAAAAACATGCGGAAATACTGGATGCTGCAAAGCAAAAGGACGGGAGTATTGCTTGGTGTTTAAAAAATGCTACCCCAAATATACCCTTTGGAAGCATTGAAGTTTAAAAATCAAGGAAAAAAAAAAACGAAGCCTGAAAAGAGCAAGAAGATTACAATTTCGTTTCCTGAACCTTTTGGGTCAAGTTAGACACTTAAGTATACACGCCTTAATAAAGAGACCTTTTACTCTATACGTACGATTACGATTGGATTTGATCAAAGTTCTGTTTTTTTTTCAGAGCCTGGGCAAACACGGATTTTGGTGCCTAATTTGAATTTGACTGCCATCAATTCATAAGTGAACATAGCCATATGGCGTTTTATTGATATACAATTACAGTTTTGTGGAATAGTTGTGGCTTGTGGTTCTTAATCAGTTACTATTAAGCAATAAAAGGAGTTATCTCTTGAGATCTGACCGAGCAAACCCAAGATACTCCGGCCTGCATATAAGCAATATAATCTTAATTGAGGATAATTTACTGGACAAGGCAAAGCGCTTTATATATATAAGATGTTATGATTTTCGTTCTCGAAACATTTGGCTATATCAAGCTATTTAAACTGTGATTGTTTGACTATTAAAAAAACCCGGTGTATACCCTGTGGCCTGGAGAGTTGATCGATTTCTCGGTGCCCCAACAAGTGTCACGTGCCGTATCATGCATTCACTGCTAATATGCCAGCCACACAAGTCAACCCTCCCTAATCCATTTCTCGATAATTCATTAACACCTTTAGTATACCTCTTTACCTTTTAAATTGACTTTTTCGCACATACAAAACCATGAAGATCGTGAATTTGGCAGTGTTGGCATTTGCATCGTGTATTTTGGCGAAAAATATCATCTACTTGGACGATCTTGTCTCTGCCATGAACAAGGATAAAAGAGAGGCCAAGAATATCGTATCTCTAGATGCGTTGAAAGACGAGGCTGCAAATGCCGTCTACGACGGAAGCTCCGAGGAGAATGCAGCTGCTCCAGGCCAAAAAAGAGACACCCAGCACGTGTTTCAGCCCACAGCGCCGTTGCTTCAGAGTTTACTTCCACTGGTGCGTAAAATTTCGGTATTCTCGGGTTACTTGCGCAGTGACACACAAATAATGAGCCAGTTGGAGAATTCGGGTGCGTTTCTGTTGATTCTAGCGCCCACAGATGAGGCGTTCTCGCGGTTTTCGGCTAAAACCGGGCGCAAACCATGGGAATATCCTCAGGAAATCAAGAACGACGAAACAGACGACGCAGTTGTCAAAAACAATCTCAGATATTTTGTAAATGCGCATGTCTCGGCCCCTATTGACCGAGAGCTGTCCGAGCAAAAGCCCATCACCTTGCTTGACGGCAAGAAAATCGCCGTTGAGCGTTTATCCGGAGATGATAATTATCAGGTAAATGTGGATGGTGTGATATACCCTGTGGCGTCCATTCATCAAGCAGAAAACGGCGTGGTTTTTGTTGTAGACTCTGTTTTAGTTTAATTCTTGTTTGGTTTAGTTCTTCATGTTAATTTATAGTATTCTTTAAGATCTCATGTAGATTCGAGTCGTTATTGTTCACTTGTCTAAGCTCACCACGCCTTGTTCCACCTCGGCCGCGCCGTTCATTGTATATTCGAGCTTCCATTTGAACTTCAAGGGCTTTGAAGCAGGGTTCTCTACCACGAACTCCTGCGAAATGCCCCTGTTGCTAAAGCCATAGATAGTGTCGCCACTCTGCGGCTTCAAGTCCAACCTACAACCCTTTGCAGCAGCCACTAGCAATTTCACGCCGGCTTTTGGCGCACTGGCCTTGTTGCTCACGTAGAATACACCATGGTAGCGCGTTTGCGTCGAATCAGAAAACAGCTCTGCTTCCAATTTCACACTGTCAGTCTCATGAACGAGTGTAGCGTGCGACTGCTGAACCTTCAGGGGTGTCGATGAGGGGAAATTGAGTCCAAAGGGGTCTAATTGCGTAGCAGTGTTGGACTGGAGCTGAGGGGAAGGCGAGGCGAAATCGCCCAACAAATCCCGACTACCCGAGGATTGGTGTGTTGATGGCGCCGGCTGCTGAAGAGCCGAGTTCTGCCCAAGAGAGATCAGACCACCAGCGCCGAAAAAGTCGAGAGGGTTCACCTGTGCAGGTTGGTTCTGAGGTTGGTTTTGCGGAGTGAAAGTCAAGTTCAGCAAATCACTGAGTAAATCTTGATATCCCTGCTCGTCTTTCCCTGTGGTGTCGTTACTGATAGGCTCGTCATCAAAATCGATCAAGTTGAGTTCCTTTGCCGCGCCGCCCGCTGCTTTCACCTTGATGTTGGCCGCAGCCTCTGAGTTACCTCCTTTCAAAAGCTGGAACTTCTCCACCAATTGATTGATGAAATCATTGAGCGCAAGCAAGTCGTGCACATATGCATCGTTGTCGTGCTCCTCCTCGATGATCTTACCCACGATTGGCTGGGCCGACTTTACTGCGCTGTACAACTCGTAAAGTGTTTCGTTGGAGTCGTCGATAGGGGTTCCGGAGGCTTCAACCAGGTTCAACATTTCCGCGAATATCTCCAGTTTACGCTTCAAGCGTGCTACGTCCTCGGAAACCTGTTTCTTGTTTTCCTCCACATTATCGTTCTTAAATCCAGCCATGATCTTCATCAACTTATTGGCCTCTTGAAGGTCCTGCGGTTTGCCGCGCCGAATCAATTCCTGTAACTTGGCGCTATGCACAACTGCCTCCTCCTTCTGAATCTCCTCTAGCGACTTGATAGTTTCTGATGGGTTCAAAACTGCCACGTCCTCCAACTTGACTTCGGGGAAAATGTACCCCTTGTTGGCCAACAAACGGTGCATATCGCGAATATACCCGAACTCGTCCTTGTATTTGGACGTTTTGCAGATCGTCTGGTACCATTCCTCGATCTGTGCCAAGATCATCCGCTGCACGCGTGAGTAACGCAAGGTAGGCCGCTCAGGGAATCGTTTCACCAACTCGTTCAAAAACTCCTTACGGGAAATCTGGAGCTGAAACGGGAAACCACAATTCTTGACGAGATTGTCCAACAAATGAAGCGCTAACTCCGACGTTTGAGGGTCACGCTGATTAATCAATTTGACAATGGCAATTGCCGCCTCTCTAGGCACAGATCCCTGTTTGGCGTTCACATAGTCGCATATCTCCAAATTAAGTGCGAGGTTTGGCTCCTCTAATGTAGGGCGGCACGCTCGGTCTAGAGTTGTTAGCATATGTTGTATGATACAGGAAGAAAGGGGGTCACTGTATTTCTCTTACTGTCCCAGTTAGACATAACCCAATTCGATTTTCGGAGGTAAGAATTCAATCGGCGGGGATTCATGCATGACCACTCCTTGGCCTGGGCGTGTAACCTTCGACACTGATATGGGTCATGATACGGCCGATTATATGCAAGTAAACACCCAAAATTGGGGGAAAATTTCGTGGAAAAGACACACATACAAATCCTGCGCAAGAGCTTCGGACTGATTTTGGAGAGCGAGTAGCCTGACGAGCCGCTGGACATGCTTTTTCGTATCGCTTATAAGTGAATGCTAATATAAAGCAGTGCCGTGAAGCCACGCTGATAACCGGTGCGGGTCGGCGCGGTGCACGGGTGTTTTGTTTCCTCCCACAGCATTTATTACTTGCGTCGTAGTAGAACACGTTTTTTCTTAATCTCACATTTATTACAGGGCCACTATTCACGGTATCGAAAACTCGTCTCTTTTAATTTCATTTCATCGCTGATTACCAGTTCTTCGTTTTTCTATTGATGTATTTATTCTGACCATTCACTCCCTTCCTCTGCATGGTCACACTTGGGACCATAACACCCGTACATCTCGAACCTCACCACGAGTTTCGACTGGATCTATTTAAGAGACAATTTTGCCCCACAAAATTTATCGAAATACTTCTGTGCTGTGGAAGAAATGCATGACTCAACAAAAAGCCTTCTATAAACAAAATTGCATCGCATATCTTTCGCGGCGTCGTTTTGCAAACTTGTCATAATCCGCTCACATAACTTACTACTATCAGTCTCAGGTATCAGGTTTTAGTCCATATGTCACTCGAGTCTTCACATGATAGCGACGACCCGCTTCAGCTTAAAGACCTAGCAGTGGACTTTGACTATCTCATGTTCAAAATCAAGGACCATATTCTGGGTCTAGCTGAACTTACACAGAAATCAGTAACAACGAAAATGAAACTTATTGAAGACGATTATCTCACACAGCATCTAGCATTAGAATCTCAGATTGCCGAAGCCGATGCTATTTTAAGAGAGTGCACAGATCTAGAAACACTATTCATGAAACTAGGCCAGTTCCAGGACTTTGTGGATGATTTTAAGACGCGCCTCAGTGTGCTAGAGCAAGAGTTCAATAAAAGATGAAAATCTATTCTTTTCGGGACAAGAAATTGGCTTCATCACTTTCATCGGCTGATGTGCTAGACAACATTTTTGGGGTCCCCATAGACACCAGTAGTTTGCTGTTTGCTCACGACATTTCCTTGTGGAGACACAGAGACTTCGCTAGCATCAGTGTATGCTGGAACGCCCATCTTTTGCCCGTTCTTGTGGTACTTCTCAACAAGGTGTTTCTCTAGCATGACGAAATTTCGCAGGTTGCATTTATAAGCAATGTTGATCAAGTCTCCCACAATGGGAATCAAGCCAATACCAAAATCAAACGCCACATTAGCCATCATTTTCAGCCGTAAAGCCACTGGAAGCCCACCTTCTATTTGCTCTGCTTTTCTCACCAATTGGAGCGCCAAACAGCCAGCTATGATGTCACCTATCCACGGGAGAAGACCAATAATACCTGCCCATCCCAAGCGAAGCCCACAGAGGCTCAATTGTAAATCCAAGCGGTACGCTTTTCTCTTCACAGAATTCAAAACTTTTAGGTCATTTTCAGCAATGAACCCAGGGAGTCTTCTCTTCCTCTTGGCACCCTTGCGCTGGTAGAAGTGCAAGTCTTCATCGGGAATAGTCTCGAAATATGGGTCCTCCACTCCGCCCACTTTCACTACCGAATCTAGATTCGTCTGGCACTATGTTAGTAAATGTTCAAGCGGAAATATACATCAATTGATGAGATTGACATACCTTTTTCAAAAAATACTGATAAAACAAGCTGGACATGATGGAAATGCTTCGAAACTGTCGATTTTTATGCTGACGGCAGTGGTGATATAAGATCTGGTGATGGACAGCAAAAGTTGCTCTTTCATGCTCTGTTTAGGCATATGCATGATCAAGCACGCAGGCTGGTGCTTCGAACGCGGCAATTACATACAGGAAATCCACTCAAAACGCGGCTGTGACATTCTTGACTCAGATTCTATTTTGCTTCTTCAATTTGGCAAAGTACTCTTTCCGCATATTTCTGAGATCTGGTGGCTGCTCAATTCCGAGCTTATCACGAAACAAATTGATGTCTTCTTCAAGCACATTCTCCCAGTACACGTTAATCAATGGCTTCGAGTTGAGCCCGCTCTTGAACGCCCATGGGTAATATATGTTGTAGAGTCGCTCTCTTTGCGACTTTTTGAGCCTGAGAGGCGCCGCAAGCGCTCCCAATCCGGGCATGAGAATGCCCATATTCATGAACTCCAAAACCTTGACCGCAATCTCGCCCTCTATGATAATAGGCAATCCCGTGATGGCATGGTAGAAGTCATGGCATTCTCTGTATCTCTGGTAGATGTATGCAAGCTCTTCGTCATCAATATACCGAACAGCGACTCTAGTGTCTGGGGAAACGCCCTCCCGATCAAGCCATTTCACGTAAGTATTTCCGATTGTGTTTTCAGGCAAAGACCTCAAATACAGCAAGTCCAACGATGTGCTAGTGATTCTGGGGCGCTCACGTAATATTTGGCGACCAACTGGATCGGAGAGCATCTGCTTCTGGAGCCTGCGCAAAACAGGTTTTATTGCGGTGGACTCACCCAAGGCAACAATATTTTCATTTCTTTCGGGGTGAAAGTATGAGCCGACACTCGAGCCGAAGAACATGAGCAACTTTTCGACATTGTAGAGAGGAATGTGACCCTCGTAGTCGGGCAGTCTCCTCTTGAAGTATTTGTTTCCAATTTGCTCACGCTTCGACTTATTTAATTCGACATTTGGGTTTTCATAATGAAGCTCGCCTCTCTCCATCTTTGACGCGAGTCTATTGTTTTCGCTGAATAGCACTGACGTAGCAGCCGTGGCGAGAGCCCCTAAAACGAAGGGCCGCCTCTGTGTGAGCGATCTCGAGACGAAGGACAGTGAAAGCATGATTGAACTCGAAACGTAGTGTGAGTAGATGGTCAGATGATGTTGATCAGAAATCGATAGCGGCGCCTCGCTTAATTTTTTAAATCTCTAAACTCAGGCAGCGCGCTTAACTCGATCAGTACTTTACCACTCAATCAAGGTTCTCCAATTGGAGTTTGAAGATGCGCGTGTGAGTAAGGCGAGAATGGCACCACTCAGGCCATACATCCGTGCACCACTCACAGCAGCCGCGTATGCTGGTAAACAAAGCCTGCAATGACAACGAGAACGCCCGCCATCACGCCATGATTTTTGTAAGGTGAAAGCGCGTGTTGAATCTGCTCGATATAACGCCTAGGCATTGTGGGTGTGGCCGTGTTGGGGTTGGTGTCGTCAAGCAACTGCTTTTCGCTCTCAGCGGATCGGCTGTCAAACTCGCTAATTATCAGCTGCGCGCGCGCGTCTTGAGTGTGAGCTTCCGCAGGGGTGGTTTCTTCCTGGCTGGCAGCAGAAACAGCGTTTAAGGACTTCGAGTTCACAACATCATGTAAATCTAGTTTTTCGGCAAGGAGCTTATCCTGCTTACCGTAGAGCTCAGTGTGATTTTCGCTTCCGAGCTTTAATTTTTCACAGTTTCGCGTGAACTCGAACTCGTTCTCAGCGGCACTTCCCGCCGCGTCTTTTTCCAGATCTAGTGCTTTGGAGGCTGCAAACTGCGCCAGTCTCAATTGAGCGATTTCGGTCTCGAGCGTGCTCACTAGACGGGCCTGCGCTGTAAGTTTCTGTTCTTGATCCTGGATCACGTGACTCGCTTTATCTCGCTCTTGCTGCAATTTCGTTTTATGCTCCGTTTCAAACTTTCTGACCTGCTCTTGCACGTGCGTTGAGTTGATATCGTCAACACGTGCGGTGTAGTTTTTGAAGAACAGTTCTAGCGAGGCTAAGATTGTATTCTGGTGCTTGACTTTCGCCAAATTCGCACCCAAATAGTCTAGTGTGGACACGAGTTCGGGCGACGTCTCTAGGCCCAGGTTGGCATAGATTCCTACATCTTCCATCTGCTGGTTGGCTGACGTTTCAAACATCTCGTCGAGCGATGGCACGATGTCAGAGAACATGCCGCGGTCAAATGCTCGCGCGGACTGCCGTTTCGGGTCTAGCTCCGAGTCATCGGAACTTCCGCCCTTGCCGCCCGCCAATTGCGCACACAAGCCCTGAATGAATTCGTAAAGATGCATATCGGCGTCGGAAAAGTCTGCCAATGCCAGTTTCGTCAAGCGCGGGAAAAGGTCCAGTACTGCGCCCTGAGGGTTGTTCAGAACCACATTTATGCTCTCTACGCGCGCGCTTATCTGCTTATGGCTAGTCTCCACCTGTATGTTGAACCCCAAGTTGATCGTATCGCCCACTGCGATGGCCACAGGCTCGCCCGCTAGCTTTTCCAGGTTCACAAACGTACCGTTCAGCAGGCCCATGTCCTGCACCATCACCTGCCCCGTTTTCGGGCTAACATACATACATGCGTGGTTCCTGGAGAGCACACGCGAGTCGAAGTACCCGTTGGACACGTGTGGCTTTACCTTTGTACCCGTGGGTCGCCCTAACTTGCAAGTTTCTGGGTGGTATGGCACGTGCACGTGTTTCGTTGGGAAAGTGTCATTGAGCAGCACTAGCGTCACGTAGAACTCGGCCTGGTGCCGTTTTTGAGGGCGCAAATTCCCACCAGGCGCCTTGTTTTTGTTTGCGCCAAGATTAGAGCGCGTCCCGCTGCCAGAAAACGCCTCCTGGCCCAAAAACAGCGGCACCAGAACCACCTGTGACTGCGAGTTCAGTCGGCGGCGCGAATTTGCCGCGGGAGTGGCCCTGGCAGCATCATTGAGGCCCAGAGACTTCTCGCCGTATCTCCCGGGCACAGCGGGTCTTCCTGGAGCCAATGTTTTGCGTTGGCTCATGTGGATAAGGTGAAATTGTGGGGCCCTTTCCAATGAGTAGTCCATGAACTCGCGTGGTGTGTGGGATCGGTAGGTACCGTAGGTGCGCGCGCCGCGCAGGCCCTGGGCCCCAGGCTTCATTTCCTAGGCTCCAGGTGGGGGAAAGCAACGCCAATAAGGACCAAGTAAAATTGTAAATGAAGAAGAATTTTGGTGATTCTCAAAGAAGTTAACGATTTAGGAAGGCGCTATTTACATTTTCATGGTAACAGGAATTCGAAATATATGTGCAATGAAGTGATTGGCCATGGTCCTTATATTCTACTTGTGAATGCACGGGCCGTATTCCGGTGGCTGAGCCATGACACACGCCGCGTTTTGGCCCCAGACTTGGTTCTAGCGCAGCAGGCGTGATTTCTGACTTAAAAGTGACATATCTGCTGTCATTGGCAGTAAATATCGTCGAGTTCTAGGGACCTGGGCATACCTAGCGAGAGTAAAGTTTTTCATTTAATGAGAACAAAAAAAAAAAGAATAGGAAAAAGGCAAAATCATAAAATTGCTCAAACTTGTCTGGTAGCCCTTACTTAAATTCCCCTTTTTCGTAGAGAGATTCGCGAACCATGGCCCCAGCTTGAGAACTCCCAGCATTGGTCTCCCCTTCTTGAAGCTTTGTACGGAATTCGCTATAATGTTGTGTTTAAAAACCAAAACCGTTCTACATGAAAGAACTCGCAGGATTTTATGACTTTTTCGAGCAACGCTTGTCCGCAAAGTGTAGATTGGCACATATACACTTTATGCATTGTGTTTCGATGATAGGTGTCAATGAAAACTTGACTCTGACCCAAGGTACTTTGACACATCAAATACGCACGGCCCCAAGCCTGGCTCCCAGTCCTCAATCAGATGTATTAAGCAAAAAATCAAGCAAGCGTCATCGAAGCTGGTTCATATTCAGCTTGACTGTATTATATGCAGGACCATTATATGCAGGACCATCGATTGCAAGCCAATTATTAGCAAAATTAGCTGAATCAAGGATTCCACGAAAACACGCCAGATCATCTCCAACGAGTATCTTTGACTCGCTATGACCCTGAAATGTATGGGTCTCAGAAACAAGTACCAGAATTTGTCATGAATCGGTGCCTCTCTCATTAGTCAGCGCAAACCTTATCTCTGAGCAAGCCTTCTCCCTCACACAGCGCTGATATTTCTCCGCAGCCACTTTCACCAAGATTACCCAACCCAGATGATTTGAAGCGGGAGTATGATTCCACCCTGGCCTCATTTACAGAAGTATTTAAGCTTGTAATTCCCACTCTTTCATGCTTTCACATCTCCAGTCTCATCGACAACAATCTAATACCAGTTCAAACATACACACTCGAAATGGTCCAAGCTTTAATCGCACTCACTAGCTACAATGGCAAGTTTTTTGCCGACGGCGCCGAAACAGGCGTTTTTTTCGTTGAAGCGTACCACCCATACGAAGTTTTGAGAAAGAGCGGCGCGGATATCACCTTTGTCTCCGAAACGGGTACTTTTGGCTGGGATGAGCATTCACTCGGTGCTGATTTCTTGCAAGGAGAAGACCGCGGGGTTTATGAGAACGCGGGGCACCCTTTTATGCAGGCGATCAAAACAATAAAGAAACCAAGTGAGATTAACGCTTCAGAATATGATCTCTTTTTCGCTGCCGGGGGGCACGGGTGTCTTTTTGATTTCCCCACGGCCACAGGCTTGCAGGAGATTTTCTTGGCCATCTGGCAGAATCATGGAGTGGTGGCTGCGGTTTGTCATGGCCCGTGTCTTTTTGAGAACGCACGTGACTCAAGAGGCGAATATTTCCTTAAGGGCAAAAAAACCACCGGCTTCACCGATGAGGGCGAGGCAATTTTGCAGCTTGACCAGATCATGGTGGATATGAATTTGAAAGCACCAAAGCATGGAATTGAAGCAAATGGCGGGACTTATGTGCAGCCTGCAGACCCATGGAGCTCATTTACAGTGACTGACGGGAAATTCGTGACTGGCGTGAACCCAGCTTCAGCGAGCGAGACCACGCAAAAAGCTATCGATGCTTTGGCGTGAATGGTTTGAATCTTTGAGTTTTTACCAGTTTTCAGTTTACTTCTCTTCTTTTAGATCACTTCTCTTTTTTTAGATTAATTGATTGACTTTTCCAAGTTGGAGTGCGTAACTGTGAAAATAATTTGTCTCCTTGTAATCGCAACTTTGTTGAATTGCGCAAAGGATGCAAGGGCCACCAAGAAAGTCATCTTATTACCGTGTCTTCATAATACTTTTAAAGATGTGACATTTTTTGATGAGTCCAGTGTATGTCCGGAAATTTGGTGTCTTGGTCCGGCATACCAGTCAGACTCTAATAAGCTTAACAACAACCATGACTCAATATCATATAAGAAACTTTGTCCGATTGGTGCAACATTTTCGCTTAATTCTTGAATGATAAATTTTTCATTGATACATTTTTTATACTCCTTACGTTTCAGTGCCTCTCGGCTGTTATTCTTTGATTGGTAAAATTTCCTTGCTTTAAAGACTGTTGTCGCGCCTACAAGATTGAAGGGAGACGCGCGTTGACATGTAAACACTGAAGTCAGACCAGTAATTCTTTCAAAAAGCCGCAAAAAAGTTTGCAAAATATGCTGTCAGACCGGCCCCTGCGCGTCGCAGCACGGGTACTTAGAGATTCTACGAGAATCCTAGAAGGCACCACCGATATGCTTGATCAAACTATAGAGGATATTCCTCGGCTACGGAAAGTGCTCAAGACACAGAAAATCTTCGGCGTAGTTCCTGAATGTGACGTGAAGGCTGCCAAAGAGGCCGTGAACACGGAAATCACCCCTGAGCTAGAACAGCTTGCGGATTTGAACGAGAAAATCTTGGCGAAATTGAGGCGTAAGAAGACCGGTCTACAGAGCCAGGCACAGTTACTCCAAGTGAGGCTCATGAGTGCAGAAAGTCTGTCACCTCAGCGTAAAGAGCGCAGCCATTTGAAATCTGGTGGGGCTACCCGCTCAAGCGAAGCAGATCTGGCGCGTTTGCGTTTTTTGCGTAATAAATCTGATAGATTGGACTATAGCTTATCGCGGCGCAGACTCCAGAATAAACAAGCCAAGCTAAGCTTTACGCCATCGCTCCCGCCGGCGGACTAGTCTTTGGAGCGAGATCTGAAAAGAAAAATCTTAAATTTGGCATCACTTCAAGGGCAATCCAGGGGGTCTGCAGCTGAAATCGGGAGGTAAACAAGTCAAACAGAAGGAATTGTTCATTTTGTTCCAGATGTCATTTTGTGAAGGTGCTCGTATCGAAATTTACGGCTAACCAAACGTCAAAAAGGCATGTGAGCACCGCAAGTATTGGATCTTCGGCATATTTGGACAAATCAATGAGCCGTTGGATGTCTTCGACGCAGACGCGTTCTGCGAACCCTCATGAAACAAAAGATCGTCAATATGGAGATCAACGTGTGATACTTCATGAGGTATTCAGCGAAAATGGCGTTTGCATTTCCAGAATTCAGTCATATGGAGTATGACATTCACTACTTGGAGGCGGCTTCTTGAATGCACTCTGACTGAATTTAGCAGAGAATGATACTCACACAATAATGCATTGCTGAAATAGGTGCTTGAGGTCTGCCTTTCAAATCAAGGGACAACTTAATCAAAGATCGGATTGCTAGGAAATGTGGAAATAGATTAATCATGCAAATTTCCCTCCAAATGAAATCAAAAACCTAAGCAAAGCCCTTCTTACTTTCCGGGTATTCTTGTAATCTCTGTCTAGCATGTGCTTGAAACCCCGCAAACGCTGATTTTGATGAAATGGATTTAAGACAATCCCTTTTCATCAATCTCTACAAAAATCAGAAACGTCAATTCCATGAACGTACCGATGTTTGCCTGTGTGGCGGCAAATCTCTCAGGTAATTTATTTGCTTTGAACTTTGAAGTGAGACGCCTTGCCCAGTGTGGGCAGGAAACACGAGGTCACACCATTATCATAGTACCTTCTAGTAGAAGCCATTGAAGAAAAAAGGGGGAGAATAACCAACATGATTACTAATTCACTCAAATAATACCCGTTCACTCGGTTCGCTCGCGAATTCAAGTTGTGGCCAACAAGGTGATGGATTGACGTGTGTGGCATATGCCATATGGCAGCCAAACTCCGTGTTTGAATCCGCGTCTGGTTCCGCGTCCGTCCGCGTCCGTGAAACGGAATTAGCGCGGGCCGAGCCACTGTTAGTAAGCTACTGCACTATACTAAGGTGGCACAAGGACCCTGCAATTAATACATAAATGGATTCATTTCCATGATTTTGTAACTAATTTAGCCAGAGAAAGCATCAAAGCAACCAAAAAACCAAAAAACCAAATTCCAGAATCCAAATCATGTCAATTCCAGCAACACACAAAGTATCTTTGGCCAGACAAGTGTCTGAGTCGCCAGCCGGCATCGAGTTCGCGGAAATCGAGGCACCCCAAATCACCGGTGCCCATGACGTCATCGTCAAAAACAAGTATGGCGGTGTCAACTTTTTGGACGCTTACTTCCGCAAGGGCCTTTACCCGGCCAAATTCCCAAATGTTTTTGGCTGGGAAGCAGCGGGCACCGTAGCGGCCGTGGGCGAAAACGTCTCTCAATATAAGGTTGGAGATAAGGTGGTGTATATTGCACCCCAGGCATTTGCCCAATACACCAAACTTTCAGAGAAAGGTGTACACATTAAGAAGCTTTCACCGAACGCCACTGACGAAGACTTGAAAAAATGGGCTGCGATTTTGACCCAAGGTTTGACGGCAATTGCCCTTTCCGTCGAGGCTCATGAGGTGAAAAAGGGTGATTTCGTCTTGGTATGGGCCGCAGCTGGAGGCATGGGCCAGAGTCTTACCCAGTACACGTCTTCTATGGGCGCAAGGGTGATCGCTGTTGCTTCAACAGACGAAAAGTTGAAGATTGCTCAGAAAAACGGAGCTGAATTCGTGGTCAGGGCAGACGAAGACGTGGCTGCAAAAGTGGCAGAAATCACCGAAGGCAATGGCGTTCGTGCGTCTTTTGATGGCGTTGGCAAGGACTCTTTCGATGCCTCTTTGGCGTCTGTTGGAAAGAACGGAACTTTTGTCAGTTTTGGAAGTACAAGTGGTCATATTGAGCCGTTCAGCTTGAAGAAATTGGGCATGTTGAATGTAAAGATTACCAGTTTCCTGTTGTTCAAGGCATTGGAAACAAAGGAAGAATGGAACAAGTACACAGATATCTTGGAAAAGGCATTGGCCGAGAAATCGATTGACGTCGCTATTTCCAAGACTTATCCGTTGTCGGAGTATGCCCAGGCTACCACGGACTTAGAAGCCAGGAAGTCGGTTGGAAAATTGGTCCTTGAGATCGAGTAAGATTGAGTTTTGACCTTTGACATATGGTGCCTAAATTACTATAATTTTCTTTAAGTACTACACATCATAAAGCAATATATGCATCATTATCGTAATTGTTCCATGATATTCCATCATCAGACCATACGTCTTATTCTTTGGCACTGCTGAACATTAATTATGGATTTGCTGGGAACGGCGAGGCTCTAGGCCATCAACAACCTCTTTGTCTACTATTTATGAGGCGAGTAATGCGATCAGAGAGCATCTCGCAGATTCCATGCTTTCTCTTTTCATTACTATTAAATGTTCCAAGACCTCTATGCAAACTAATCATACAAAATCATCCTTCATCTCACATCATTCTGTTTGCTCTTTGGTTGGCTCAGCAAGTAAGTCCGCTCCATCCATGTGCTCGATGGTAGAGACATTAAGCCTTTTTGCCAATTCCTGGGCGAAATGTTGCCCCACGTCTTTCATGCTCCCGGAGAATTCGGGCACTTGCTCCTGTATGGATGTTGCTCTTGTACCTGGCAACCCACACATTACGTGTGTGTTCAAAAACAGAAGATCAGGCCGCACATTGAGCCCGATTCCATACGAGGTTATCGCTCTTTGGATATTGCACCCGACAGAGCAGATTTTCAAGTCGTCCCGTGACATCCAGACCCCAGGGTGTTCATTCACGTGACTTTCCAAGTTGTATCTCTTTTTGAGCAAATTTTGAACTGATTTTAGAAGAACGGAATCGACATAGCAACGCACGGTCAAGTCTGAAAACTGTTTCAAGTCCATGATCAAGTACGCTGTGAGCTGTCCTTTGCCGTGCCACGTGACCTGGCCACCTCGTTCAAGCTGATGGTATTCACAACCAAGACGATTGTAGGCGGCAATCTTTTCAGGGAGTTTTGGGTCCTGTTTCATCTGCTTGCCGCCAGTGTATACGTTATCGAACTCGAAAGTCAAAAGCGTGGGGAATGGTTTCATCGCCAACACCCTATCGATGAAATTCGCCTCGAATTCTTGAAGTTGCAACCCTTGCAGCTTGAACTCATTCTGCTGTCGCTTGATTTTCGCCTCCATTTTTTTGAAATCTAAATTGGCTCCGACCATGGCTTTCTGGATATCTTGGCCTTTCACAAACGGCGTTATACCATCGAAATGCACATGTCTTAGCGTATGATAATTTTCGCTCAACGGATGAAACTTGCTCGAACACGTCGACTGGAACCGTCTCGGTAGAAGGTGGGTTTTTGAAAAACTCATTTCTGCAGAAAAAGAAAATAAACCAAAAATATGCTACCGATCAGGAATGATATGTGCAGACAGACTTGCTAAAGATTATATATTCTGGTTGTGAGAGATTTCAGATCTGTTTGGAGTCAGGCGCACCCGATGGCAACGATGCGCGCAGCAGCCGGCCGAGCCGATTCATTTACTTAAATGCATTGTTCCTGGTTCTGATACCAAATGAATGACCAAATGTTTTTGTTATATTTCTTTTTGATGTGTCATTAAACTGTTATCATTCACGAAAAAATTCCAATCTGATGGAGTCCTATTGGAATGTACTATGCATCTCGTGTTTTCTTGTGCTGGCGTGCATCTGCCTCACAGAGAGTGATTCGTCATTATAGAATGGACGGTTGGTAAAGTGATAACGAGTTCATAGAGAAAAGATCGGGGAAACAAAAAATCGCTGATAATTACTTATCTATCGAATGCATTTTCATTGATTCTTGATGATCGCTTAATTGCTGATCTGCTATCCATAAGCCAAGCCAAGATTTCCACGCAAGGCTTGGTAGCGAAGCTGGCTAGGGTTCCATATACAGTTTTGTGGAGAGCTAAGTAAGTAATTCTAGCTCCCAGTCTTCAAATAGATGTATCGAGCAAAAAAGAAAAAAAAAAAAACAAAAAAAAAAGGCCCGAACAAAAATTCAAAACCAAAACATTCGTTCTCAAGTTTTGTACGTTATCTGATTCTGAACGGCCGCGCGACAACTGGCAGCCGGCAGCCGGTCCCGCGTAAAGCCATATCGGGTGGACAATGCAAAACCATGACCATGTCAAACACAAAACTTTTAAAGGCGATAGACGCATTATTGTTCAGAATTCTAAGTGTGATAAAACCTCATGAGTTTATCTCGCGGGACGGGAGCAGATAGAAAAGCTGTTCGGCGAGGAGCCAAAAAGGCTCAACTGTTTAAAGAGAACCATGTGCTTATCGGTCTGGAAGCCAAGAAAGCCCACAAACGCCGGAAAGATGACCGTCATGTGGCAGTAGAGCTGGCGGAATTCCAGCTCCTAGTGAAGCTTTACGTACCTGCGAACTTGCTTATAAAAAATAATAAGGTTTCCATGAAACAGCTAACGTTCTACCTCCCGGTTTTAGTAAGCGAGCAATATCCAGAGTTGAATTTCGAAATACACATCTTTCTCAGTTCGCTTGTCACAGCGTATGTGCTGTCGTGGTACTGTGAGAAGCTCAACACGGACAGCATGGCGTTCGTGCACGAAGTTTACGAGACATTATGTGCTTTTGTGAAAGACGCATCCAGCCGGGTTCTGGGAATCGTAAACCTGGAGAGATGCTTGCACATGATCAACGAGTTGGCGAGAATTATGGACGAGCACTTGCGAGACAATTTCGTGGAGGAAGGCGTGCCTAGATTTGCGTCAAAAATGATGGAAAGTGCGTCTCATGGCATCCTCGAGGACACCGAATTTGCCAGCCTCAAAGCCAGGTTTTTGCGGGAAAGCCACATCCTGTTTGATGAGACACGGGCAGCAAAAGATCCAGCAGATTCAGCATCCGCTTTCTCAAAAAACTCTAACAATCCACGATTTGCTGGTACCGATAAACACCTAGGAAGCCATGGCTCGGCTCGTCAAACATACCTCCGGGTCTTAGTCAAGAACATACTACGAACAGCATTTTCCGAGCTGAATCTTGACAAACAGGGGCCACGCGACTCGGTGATTGTTACGAATTTCCTCACAATACTCTTGGCAGATCTAGTTCTTGGCAAACTTATAGCCAAACTTTCATCTCCACAGTTTCTAATATCTACGGTCATGGGGGGTATAACAGAGAAGTTCAAACAAAGGCTGAATACCCGATCAAAGCCGGAGGGGGTGAGCCAGTACTATCTGTGGCTTTCTAGTCTCAAAGAATCATCGCAGAATGTTTTTGGCAATCTATTTTCCGCAATGGTCTCGATTCGGCAAAAGACTACGGTACATCAAAAGAGCCCCATTATTTTGTTTTCCCCCGTGTTCTCTCTCATCGATGCAATCCTTAATGTGACCGGCCGTAAACCGATCGTGGCCTCAATGTTAAATCTAGCACGCTCTTTTTTGTGGTCTATTACGAATTTGGGGCAAACTGTTGAAAGCTTCGCTGGCTCGTCTCTTATGGAAAATATTGCCAAATCTTCAATAGCTAGCGATCACGCTCTAGCGCACATGGTTGAAAGTCTACGCTGTTCGTTATTCGAGAAGTCTACTGATTCGAGCCTGCCAAGATCTTCTGCAAAGACCACTGATAAAGTGGCAAGCGAAATGTTGGAAACAATAAAGTCAATATGCCCCTCCATCCTCACATGGCTCGCTTACGCCAATGAAGACGAGCAGGAAACGAAACTTAAAATCGAGGCTACTTTGAAGATTTTCGACTGTGAAGATGAAATTTCTGCCCAAAATTTTAATGGCTCTGAGAGTGATATGAATGTGTTACTTGTCATGAAGATTTTGGACTGCCTCGTGCAGAACATCTATCCAGAAATGACCACTGAGCTCACGGCCGCATTTGATAAGTGAAATTTTCTTTACCATTGTTTTTTGAAAACATTCAAATTGAACATAATTCAGCTTTCGCTTTGAAAAAAAACTTCACAAGGTGTTCGACGCGTAAAGTGCAAATTTGTCATTTTCCGCTCATGGTTCTTTCGCACCTGCCCATTACTGAAGTTATCATCGATACGACTCACGACTGGTGCGAGGAACAAATTCCGAAGTGCGGACTCCACCCCACAATATCATCATCATCAAAAACACGCATAATTCTTTTTCATCACCCAAAATCTTCCTTTAGTGGGCATGATTTCCGAGTCTGAGGTTATCACGAGAATCGAGGAGAACAGATCGTATCATTTTCGTGATCTTTTAGCTTTATATGCTGAACAATCAGCCTCGACTGAACAAGACGATAAGATCCTCAACACGATCGAGCTTTTCGCGTTTGGTGGGTTCTCGAGTTACGCTCGTACTCCCGAGCATTACATTAATCTTTCCGAAAAAGGCAAACTCAAGCTTGCTGAGCTCTCTATCATATCTGTCATCAGCGCAAATGTGGGAAACGCGATTTCGATGGGTGATCTTTTGCATGCAGTGAGCCCTTTCGTGAAGGATGCTAGTGTTCTAGAAATCATATTGATAACAATGATCGATTCGGGAGCGGTGAGCGTGAAAATAGACGAGCGAGAAAACTTGCTACGAGTGACAGGTGTCACCGTGTTAAGAGATGCATACAATGAGCAGACCTACCAATTACGTGTGCTCGAAGAAAAGGATCTCATGGTGATGCTGGTAGGCAAAGCCAGGCAGTTTCTACAAAAATGGCTCACCAATAGCATTATCCCTGCTAGAAAGGAATGTGAAGTTTAGCTGAAAGTTTGCCAAAACAAAAGCCCTACATGGTTTTTGAGAGATGCTGTGAATTGACTAGTTCATAAATTTGCGCTATGCTCAGAAACGTTTTACTCATGCGTGCCAAAGCTTGTACACAATGCCCGCCACGCCGCCTTCTTCCTTCTGCTCGATTTCGTAGATACCGTACCCGGCGACACCAGTGCCAAAGGTCAACAAGTACATGACAAAGTTGTGCAAGGAGCCGTAGACTCTCTTTGGAATGTAGTCAATGATACAGGACTGGAAACCGACATAGCAGTGGAACAACAAAAACGCCGAAAGAGTGGTATCAAGCATCACGGATGTGGTCGATGTGAAGGAGGTGGCCACCAATGGAACCATGCCAACGGCAACAAGCCTCTCGGCGGTCCAGTGCAACGAGCCGTGAGTTTTAAGTGGCTTGGGAGGCACGTATGCGTCGTTGACGGTGCCAACAATGTCTCCTGGGGGTTGCGGAATGGTCTTGAGGCCACGGGCAAAAGACGCTTTGAGGAAAGGTGCCGAAGCAGGCAATCTCAGCGTGAGACCGACACGAGTGATGAAAGACATGATAAATTTGGTTATGTGTTTGTCAAAAAATGTGGCACGAGGAAAAGTGGAGAAACCTGGGGCGAGATTTGATCGCTTGTTAAGTTAGCTTGTGAGACTCGCTCGCTGGGCCCGGGTATGGTCTTATGGTGCACCCGAAAAACCCCGGACTCCTTACACATGTCCACGATTTGATTGGCCATGGAGTGCGCACACGGTATGCAGGACCATGCTTCAAGCGGTGTATCGTGCGACTTTCCGAGGAATGAGCCACACAGTGTTTGCAGCCAATCTTGGGATTTAACGCTTTTTTGCTCCACCAAGTATAGCATATGGGCCCGTGGAGCTTGGATGTCATATAGAAGCCATTTAGATGAAAGTCAATCTCCAGGAAACCCCTGTCATGTTAGCTAGTATTTCTATGCTTGCAGCATCCTGGTGACTTATAGACAGCATCATAAGCCCCCAGCTGGTATCCAGGGTTCTCTGCAACTAAGCTTCAGTTTCGGCCTTGTTTGCCGCCCATAGAAAGAAGTTATTCCTCATCTTCGTCTTCAAACTGCTCAATTTCTGGAAGTGGCTGCGCGGGGCCAAGTCTTTCTTTCATGGCCTTTTCAATGATCCCAAGTGGCCCCTTGTAGTAGATGACCTTTGTGAAACGTTGGATCACGCTGGTGTACCATGAATCGTCATCGTACTCAAAAACACTGACCTCAGATTTGATAGCCTCGCACCGTTCCCGCGCTTCCTTGTCCTTTAGCTTTCCATACATAACAATGAGGTTGTCCAAAGTATTAATAAGAATGGGCGCAACACGTGCGTTGTGACCCTTATCATAAAAAGTGTCCTGCACGACTTCCTCGGCCCAGGCTACAGCCTTTTTCTGGTACCCTTTTGCCCAGAGAATCTCGGAGATGTGTGCCTTCATCTCGGCCTCGGTAGCCTGTATGTTCTCAGGCTCGCAATTGAAGAGGGGATAAGACGATTGCGAATGCTCGCCAGTGGCCAATTTCTCGCTTATTGAAGACAGAGCCTTCAAATTTGCCAAGTATATATTGAGTGCCTGTGTCAAATATGTGTTTTTTTGCTTTCTGGGAGCGGAGGGTGCCTGCAGCGCATACGTGAACGCCAAGGCATTGAGGGATAGCACTAGTTCATCCGTAAGGGATGATTGGTTTTGCAACAAGAAGTCCTGGTCAAGTCTGATGTTCAGAAACGTGTTTTGAAGCATATGAATAGACCTTTGCAAGTAGCTCACTCTCTCCTGGGGGTCCGGGCTTACTTTGCTCAACATGCGACAACACTGTGCCATTCGCTCGGCATCACCCACATTATAGAAGAGCTTGTCATTATCAACAACCGATTTCAAGATATGAAGGGATACATCGAGCTCGCCTTTGGCTAAAAGAGCCTTCGAGTACCGCAATAACATGTCAATGTAAAAATTCGAGAATTCGGCATTTTTGCCCAGGATTAGCACTTCGGCGGGTAAGATTGGAACGGCATAGTTGCGTGTTCCATCAGGCAAAGTTTCCTCGAAAACCAAGTCCGGCTGTGCCAGCTTGGCCATATTCAATAGAAGCCTGCGGTAATGCTTCACTGCATGGCGAGGGCTTTTCAAGACATCGTCTTTGCCTATCGCCTTCACCGCCGTGATTTGATCGTTGAAGCTCACTTGAAAGGGGATATGTTGTCTCAAATCAGCGTCCTTGTAAAGAAAAAAAAGCGAACTGAAACATACAACAAGACCGCCTAAATACGCTCCAGCGAAGATATTGATGATAGTGCCATAGCCTCGAAGCGCTCCAGCAGCACGTGGACTGAGCGTTAAGGCACGAGCTTGCCGAAAGTTGCATGAGCTTTTGCCTTTAAATAAAAAACCGGGGCGACTCCGCGAAACACGCAAGCCTCGAGCAAGCATCAGAGGGTCAAGATTTGTGAATATGATGTAAGTTATATTCGGATCTGAAGAATTTCCACTGTGCGCATTCTTCGGGCCGTAGTAGCTGAGGACGTGCGAAGATTTGGGGCCGCCATGGCCTGAGCCGGTCTTCGATTTACCGAGGTCTCAGCCAGACTGAACTCCTCAGGCCCATGAAAACAAACTTATGCGGCCGTATAAGGAGAGTGTTTTTTTTCTTCTATTGATTTACTCATGGTTTAAGAGACAAGAGAGCCAAATTTTGGTCAATCTGGCGCCACAAAGAAATTCCAATATTTACATATCGCCCTATCCAGCTTCGCTCTTGGGTTAAGTCGATGAATCCGGGATTGTGCTGTTCTCTCTATTCTTTCTTATTCACTCCAAATGATCAATTTATTACTCAATTAGTTGACATTTTGGTTTTCAAACTAGTGAAAATTACGTCGTGTATTTATATCGCCATCAAGCATAACATCAATGTGTTGTAGGAGTTATAAGCAAAAAGTGAAGGTCTTGTAGAATTTTGCTTGGTGGCCAGGTGCCGATTTGGCAGAGAAAAAAAATAGTGATATGCTTTCAAAGATTCAAACACTTTCCATCTCAGTTTTGGCTGGATTTTCTGGCCTCTTTCTCGAAATTTCATCCTTTGTGATCTAACATTTTTGCAGCATGGATCATACTCGCAGTAGTATCAGCTAAGGTTTCCACTACCGGCCATAATTTTGTGCCCATATGATTCTGATCCCACAATTGACAAGAATTCGGCGATGCTAACTTTCACTTTTTTCCAAATGATGTCCAAAAAAGCCAAGATCACTCATTCTCACGGTACATACTTCAATAACGTACCGAGCTTATCCTTTGCCTCGTTGTAGTAGATATGGAACACGAAGCGCAAGCTTTTCGGTGGATTTTCCAATTTGCGAAATTCCAAATCCCATAATTCCAAAAGAGTCACTGACCGAAATACTTTCCGAGCATATGAAGGTGATTGGGGGTCCGGTTCGCCGTGTGAGTCAAGCAAGGTCAAAAGCTTCACATTGAGCTGTACTGTCTTGCAAATTAACTTGCTTGCTTTTGTTTTGAGTGGGGCATAGAATATTAGCACTTGGGCTGAGTCCGCCATACTTTTGAACAACTCTTCGGCAAACCTGACTTGATCTGCAGTAGCGCTCCACGGAGGATATTCTTGGTATTGGGCTTTGATTCGAGAAAGCTGCTGTTTCAGAGAAAAAAGATGTGCTTGAAAGTCCGAGTAAACGAAAACCGTGTCGTAGACAAATCCATTTAAATGCTTGATGAAGCTTTCAACTGCTGACTGAGGCTCTTCGGGCGAAATTATAAACTTATTCTGTGATGAACCTCTTGCAAAGTGTAGATCTGGGTCTTCATGTGCTTTTGCGGCTACCAACAATAACATAGCAATAAGTGTTGATAAATAAACTTTTGAGCATCCTTTATTGGATCTAGCCATACCTTTGAGCAAGCTTATTGGCGGATTACGTCGTGCCATGTATGCTTCAAGCCCCAAAATTTATGTGTTCAGTGATAAAGGCTTTAGTCATATGGCCGCGCATTTATTGAAACCGAAATGAAATGTAATCCTTCAAATTTTACACGCCCTTGCGCATCACCAATTAACTTCAGCTCAAATAACATGAGCTTTTTGATGATATGTGGCTTTTACGGTGTCTGCGGTATCTTCTTGCCGGATCCTGCCCATTCACGGCCATGCTTTCGGCTGCGAAACTTGTTATTGTTATTGTCCACATGACAGTTCATAACCTCTGATCGAAAGCAAAATGAACGTTTGAAACATTTCGCTTCGACTGCGGTAGCTTTTATAAGTTACTATAAAAATTGATGACCATCATGAAATCGTTGAGTAAAGATGGCACTAATTGTTATTGTTATTTCTCATTACAAGCCTGGGCTAGTGCGGCCCCGTTCCTCCCTTTCTTGGTACGTGGCTGCTGGAAGCTTTCAGTCCTTGACCTTACATTCAATTTTAAGAAATGTAAGGTTTCGTCGATCCAAGGCCACAAGGGCCGAGATGTTTCTTTATTTTCTACAAGTTAACTCAAAAAAATTCCTCAGAATTTTGTATCAAAAGCTAAACGACACTGATGGGTCGCGTTTGGCCCCACGCGAAGTACCACTTGGCATCTCTTCCTCTGTCTTCTCAGCCTCGCACCGATAAGGCCCCGCGCGCTGACATCGCATCTTAGACCAGACTGGGCCTAAACCGGTAATTTCTATAAACCCAAGGCTGACGGGGACTCTGCCCAAAAAAGTCCAAAAAAGTCCAATAGTCAATATAGATACTAGAAGACCCATTTTGTTTGTCTGCAGCAACTTTTATATCCCCAAGTGACCTATACGAGCCTTACTTGAGCCTTTACCAGCACTTTTTGGTTGGGCGGTCTCATACATCAGCAGCAAGTGAGCTTTTACAGCCACAAAATCATAAGCAAAACACTAGAAAGTTCAAGTTGAGACTTCACACAATACATGTTGGAATCTCGCACCGGTCTGCGAACGCGGTTCCGCCCCGGGCTCTCGTTAGCCCATAGACTTGCCACGAACTGGCTCCTCACAGACCCCAATTATGTTCTAGGCACAGATACGGCGCCCTTGAGGAACTATCAGGTTCAAAACTTCACAGATATGCGTGTATGGTATCTATGTGGTGGTCGACTACGTACGGTGAAACAGAGACCGCTAAATGTGATGGTGGCTGTACTATTGGTAGCTTCAGCGGTACTATTCTTCGTTTTCGAGGCCCCGTGGACGTGGCATCATATCAGCCCTGCTGTGCCGCTTGTATTTGCTTACCTTTGGTTTCTTACGTTTGCCTTTTTCGTAAAAGCAGCCACAGTTGACCCTGGCATTCAACCGCGGAACCTCCATGTTCCTTTGAATGTCTCAAACTTGGTCCACGCAAACGGGCCAGAAGAATATTTCAAAACTGTTTCTCTTCCATACCATATGGACAAAATCAATGGTGTCAGCGTGAAATACTGCGCCACATGCCATATATGGCGGGCGCCCCGCACGAGCCATTGTGCCGTGTGCAACTCTTGCGTGCTGTGCCACGATCATCACTGTATATTTCTCAACAATTGCGTGGGCTACCGAAACTATCGCTATTTTCTCTGGTTTCTACTAACAAGCGTGACCCTCTGCGTTTATCTAGCCACTTTTGCATTCGTTCATTGCTTTCGTTTCCGCTACGAGAAAAACAGCCATGTGGCCTCATTCAAGGAGTCAATTTCTGATTCACCCGTGCTGCTACTACTTGGACTAATCGCCTGCATTGGAAGCGTGTACCCCATGATGCTTCTTATATTCCATATCTTTTTGACCGCCAATAATTTGACCACGAGAGAGTACCTCAATTACGTACGCCCGCTGTTGGATTCCGATGACCGGTACATCAACGTTTTTGATAAGAAAAGCATGGTGCAGAATTTATGGTTGGCGTGGGTTGCAACACCGCAAGGCGTGTCCTACTTGAGACC
>LPNK01000046.1:0-10299 GCA_002894445.1 Metschnikowia sp. AWRI3582 | reverse complement strand
AAAAAAAAAACATCGTTACCTTAATTTGAACTCAGATTAGGTGTGTAAATCCTTTATTTTCGAATGTGCTCCAGCAATATCTGGTAGAACAGTCCAAGCAAGTGTTGAGACTTCTACCAAATTGAAGAACAGTAAGATGTACACTACTCATGCCTGTTGATCTTCTTCAACTTAGGTTATTTGAGGATGATTTCCGGCTAACCAAAAATCATTTTGAGCCAATTCTACTTTACATTTAGATCACTCGAATCTTCAAATAAATAAGCTTGTATTAGAGCCACGGTCGGCGTGCCATCATCCCCTCTCACAGGGACGAGAGTCCGCCAATCTATGAACCGTGGCCCGCTATGGTTAAAATAAATTCTTCCTGAAACAACAAAAATTACTCGATCACAACGACCAAGTCTCCCGCGTCAACCATATCACCATTTTTGTGGCATATCTTGACGACTTTGCCTGCCTTTGTTGCAGCCACTACCATCTCGGTCTTCATGGCTTCGACAACAATCAATCCTTGGCCAACTTTCACAGTATCATTGACCTCCACCAACGGCTTCCAGAACCTGCCAGAGTATTCCGAATAGACCATTTCCGCATCGTCACTAAACTTCTCGTCCTCGCTCAAGGCTGGTCCTGCCTTTCCAGCCTCTAACTCGGCGTTCGAAACCTGGATCAACTTATTAAACTCYTCAAGCTTTTCGCCCGTCTGCTTCTCATGGAACTCCTCGATCGACGCGGAATTCTCCTGGACCCAGTGCATATACTGCTCGTGATCAAAAACACTGTCAACGATATCGACCTCAAAGTGGCCTGCCTCCATCTGTTCAGTGAACTTGTCGATTTCAGCCTCCGACACCGGGTAGAACTCGACCTGATCGAAAGGATTCAACAACCAAGGCTTGGCCGAAGCAGAGTGGCTGCCCAACGTCAACTTGTCCCAGATGGGGACCGTACGGCCCATCAACTGGTACCCACCAGGGGACTCCATTGTGTAGATGCACATGTAGGAGCCACCGATTCCGACTGTTCCGTTTGGCGTGAAAGTTCTCGAAGGGTTATACTTCGTGCCCAAGAGACGATGTCTAGGGTCCAATGGTACTGCGCAGGGGGCACCCAAGAACACATCTCCAAGCCCTAACACCATGAAGCGAGCAGTGTACATCATGTCCCTAACATCCGTACGRTCAACGCCGTTGATAGACGCAATAAAGTCCACGTTGTTTGGCAACCACGGCGCGTCGCTTCTGATAGTCTCCTGGTACCGTTTCACTGCATCCAACGTCTTCTGGTCCTCAAATGCCATGGGCAACTTGATGATGCGAGAGGGCACCTTCCACTTGTTGACGGTCACGATTTCCTTTTCAATGGCAAGCAACGTCTGCAACAACTGTTTCTGCGAGATACTCTCGTCGTACTCGATCAATACCGAGCGCACACCGCGCGACATCTCCACAATGCCTCCCACGTTAAACTCCTTCACCAAATCAATCAACTTGTGGATGCGGTATGATAAGTTGAAGTCCATGTTGTTCTCACCGTACTCCACCAAAATGTACCGGTCRCCTGCCTGGCGGTACACGATCTTTGGCGAGGATGAAGTATGAGGGATCGCAGCCAAAACTGGGTCTTCAGCCTCGGCCAACACTTTGCCCTCAAAAGATGGCACATTGCCGGAAAAGTCCTCAATGACCTTGTCTTGTGAGAGCTTCAAGCCCTTGGCAGTCTCGTACGAAAGCGGCACGAACTGCACCAGGTCGCCAGGCTTGACCTGGCCAATCTTCCACATCTCGGCCTCAGCAACAACTGCCTCGCACACAAAGCCTCCGAGAGAAGGCCCGTCGCAGGTCAAAATCACCGGCTCGTCACCCGTGAAGTTGATCGCGCCAAGCGAGTATACGTAATCGTGCGCGTTCGAAGGGTGCAACCCGGCATCACCGCCGTCTTTTCTGGCCCACTTAGGCTTGGGGCCTATCAATCTGATACCAAACCTGTTCGAGTTGTAGTGGATCTTCCAAGTCGACGAAAAGAACTCCTTGACAGCCTCTTGCGTAAAGAAGTCAGGTGAGCCGTGGGGCCCGCACGTGACGCCGACCGTCCAGGCAGTACTGGCATTGAAACTGTATGAGGGCACCAATGATGTAGGCACAGGCGCTGGCTCAGAAACAGGGAGCGGCAACGAGCATGAGGGTAACTCGGGCTGGCCCAAGAACAACACATCACCCAATTTCAACACACGCCCGTTGTAGCCACCCAAATTGCCTAGAGCAAACGTCGACCTCGAGCCCAAGTACTCGCAWACATCAATGCCGCCGCGAATTGCCACATAGGCTCTGCAGCCGGACTTCAATTTGCCGATGCTCAACTTTTCGCCCTTCTTCACGTGCACAGGTTTCCACTGGTCCGCTTTACGGCCGCCAACCTCCACGTCAACCTCGCCACCGGTGACGGCAATTATGGCGTCGTGATGGAACAAAAGCGTGGGGCCGCTCAATGTCAACTCCAATCCCGGAGCRGCCTTATCGTTGCCAACGGCCCTATTAGCCAATCTAAACGCATACTCGTCCATGCATCCCGAGGGCGGCACGCCAATGTGCCAGTAACCCTTTCTGCCGGGAAAATCCTGCACAGTGGTGTAAGCTCCAGGCGACACAACCTCGAATGCGGTCGGGCTGTAGTCAAATGAGTCCAAGACCTTGGTGGCGACCTTGGCCGTCTCAAACATCTTCGAGTTCGCGATCGACCGCAAGTAGTCGATGTTGGAAATACACCCGGAAATCGCAGTCTCGTTCAAAGCCTGGCGCAACTTCTGCAACGCATCGTTCCTATCCTTGCCGTGGACAATGATCTTGGCCAATGTGGGGTCATACTCTGCGCTGATCACAGTACCTGTTTCGACCCAGCCGTCAATACGAGCAAACGATGGGAATTTGACCTCGGTAAGCTGACCTGGCGAAGGCATAAAGTCCTTGACTGGGTTCTCTGCGTACAACCGGGCCTCCATCGACGCGCCCGTCACAGAGATTTTCTGATTAAAGTCAGGAGGCATGTCGGCGGCAATCAACAACATCCACTCGACCAAGTCGAGCCCCGTGACCATCTCCGTGATKGGGTGCTCCACCTGCAAGCGCGCGTTCACCTCCAAGAAGTAGAACTCGTCCCTTTTCTCRTCATAGATAAATTCCACGGTTCCAGCACACTTGTAATTCATCAACGAGCCCAAGGACTCGGCCGCGGTACGCATTCTTTGGCGCGTGGCCTCGGGCAAGTTAGGAGCGGGAGTCTCCTCAATCACCTTCTGGTTTCTTCTTTGCAACGAGCAGTCTCTCTCGCCCAACGCAATGGCCCGGCCGTAGCCATCGCCAAACATTTGAATCTCAACGTGGCGAGCGTTCTCCACAAACCGTTCCAAAAACACCCCGGAGTCACCAAAGTATGATTTACCCTGGTGCTGCACACTCTGGAAAACACGCTCGATTTCGCTTTCGGAGTCAACCTTCTGCAAACCGATTCCGCCACCGCCGGCTGTAGACTTAACCATCACGGGGTACTCAAGTTTAGCAGCAATAGCCTTGGCCTCCTGTGCATCCGCGACCAAACCAGATCCTGGCACCAACGGCACGCCAGCCTTCTCGGCGATCTCTCTGGCAGAATGCTTCAAGCCTAGCTTTCGGATGGCGTCGCCAGCAGGACCCACAAACACAATGCCTTCCTTGACACACCGGTCTGCAAAGTCGGCATTCTCGGACAAGAAGCCGTAGCCCGGAATGATAGCCTCGGCCCYAGCCTTCTTGGCAGCCGCAATCACCTTATCGATGTTGATGTATGTCTCTGCTGCAGAAACACCATTCAAGGCAATCGCCTCGTCCGCCATAAGCACATGCTTGGCGTACTTGTCTGGGTTGGAGTATACGGCGATCGCATGGATGTCCATCTTTTTCAACGTCTTCATGATACGCACAGCAATCTCACCACGATTGGCAACAAGCACAGACTTGAATGGCCGTTTCGTCTTGGCCTCCTCCTGGCGCAAGTGGTCGTGATACGCGTGCCAGCCTCCATACAGGGAAATATCCTTGGAACCTTGAGCAAGGTAGCCAGACTCTTCACAAATGAACGACTTGATCCACTCGCCCGACTTCAACTCCACCGAGCCAATTCCCAAAGGCTCTGGCACATAGCCGACGAATTGGCCGAACGACTCGATTGGGATCTCATAGACTTCCAACGCGATCTCAGAGCCGCCCTCACTAACACGTCTTAAGCCAGGCTTAGCCACTGGGCCGGTCTTGGGCAACGCATACAACTTGTAGTTGGCCGCGGTCGTGGTGGCCTCAACAAACACTGCCCCGACTTTCTCCAACTGCCAGTGCAACTGGTATCCCTTCAAGTGCGCGCCCACCACGGCCAACTTGACCGTATTTGTCAACAACTTGTTCGGCAATGCCGCAGGCGCAATAACAGTGTTTTCCAATGGCGACACAGCACTGTCCTTCAAGCACCCATGGAAGAGAGGCTCTTTTTCAGCATAAGCCTTCATGTACCGCGAGGCAAACTCCAACAATGCATAGTCGTTGAATTTGTGCGAGAGGAACGTGATACCAAAGGGCAAGCCATCCGCGCGGAACCCGGCAGGCACAGACAACGCCGACAAGTCTGCTAAGTTCACAAAGTTCGTGTATGTACCCTGGCAAGAATTGACCGTGATAGGCTCCTTTTGCACCTGCTCGATAGAAGGGTTCAAAGGCGCAGTAGGCACCACGATCACATCAACATCTTTCAATACAGGACGCATTTTCTGCAAGATTGCCTGGCGCTTATATTCGTATTCAAACGCAGCGGCGGCTGAATGGTTCTCGCCGCCCCTTATGATCTGCATCACGGTCGGGTCCAAATCCTTCTCGGGCGGGTTCGTGGCCAAAAAGTCCCGGGCACCCCAGTACCGCTCTGCCACCCAGCAGCCTTCGTACAAGTACTTGGCCAAGTCCAACAATGGCCCGATATCGATCGACGAAAGCGTGCACCCCGTCTGTTCCACGAACTTCAATGCAGACTCAAAAACCTTGGGGTTCTCCTTCTCGCCACACCAAACAAGATTGGTGGGCACGGCCACGCGCGGGCTCGAGGGGAAGCTGGTCAAGACATTCACCGGGACGGCGCGCGAGTATTCGTCGTGCTCAAGGTCCTCGTGTGCCAACACGTTGAACGCCAACTGAGCGTCCTGGACGTTCAATGCAAACACAGACACCGTGTCCAAAGACTTGCACGCAGGTACCACGCCTCTGCAGGAAAACACGCCCTTGGTTGGCTTGAGGCCAATGATGTTGTTAAGCGCGGCAGGCACGCGGCCCGACCCGGCGGTGTCCGTGCCCAAGGAGAGCGGCACAATACCGCGTGCAACCACCGAGGCAGAGCCTGCAGAAGAGCCTCCAGAAACGTACTTGTCGTTGAAGGTGTTGGGCGTGATACCGTAAGGAGAACGCGTGCCAACCAAGCCCGTGGCAAACTGGTCCAAGTTAGTCTTACCAATGATGATCGCGCCTGCGTTTCTCAATAACCTCACGGTGGTGGCATCTTCGGTGGGCTTATAGGCAAAAGAAGGGCAAGCGGCAGTAGTGTTGAAAGACTTGGCGTCAATGTTGTCTTTCACAGCCACGGGCACACCGTAGAGTGGAAGCGACTTTTTGTTTCTGTTTGATTGGAGGAACGTCCACTGGTGGCGCAAGTCATCCTCGGTTGCAAGGGAAATCCATGCTGGATCGGAATCCTTCTGGTCACGCAAAAGCTGCGCCAACAATTCAAACGAGGTGTCTGGCGTGGCATCGTAGTGGAACTTTTTCCATTCGCTGACGGTCCAACCAACGTAGTTTGTCATTTTTCTGTTTTCTTTTCTTTGCTTTTTCAGATTCCTGATAAACTTTGTGTGATGTTTGTGTACTTAGCTCGCTCGAATATGAAATTTCAAATTCTGGACAGATCTTCAAAGGTGAGAGGCAAGGTCTGACAGATTTGTAATTTAGGGCAGTAAAACTTAAGTGGCGGCGCAAGTGTCAAAACAGAATCTGCGTGTTTGATCAAGATCGAATTTGTCAAATGAAAAAGATAGATWAACCCAAGTCGGCACACGAGCAGCCCRTCGCTTATATAGGCGATGCCCAGTGCCATCATTGGCCGCTAATCAGCCAAACCAAATCGCGATCCTGTTGCTGATAACCTGCATATGACACGGGCGTGCAGGCTGGCGGCAGGGCTTTTTCGGAGATTTCCATCGCGATAAACGGCAGGCGACGACGGGCCGGCCGCGGGGCGGGTCACCGAGCGAGACTTTTCCCAGGATCGCCGCCCCTTAGCAGGCTCCGAACGACGGTTTTCGAAAAATATCGTCAGTGATGTCACCACTTGCATTTATTAAGCTAGCGTGAGATGAGTCAACAAATTCCGCGATTTCAACTAAGACTGAAAACGGTCAAACGATAACAATGGGCCCGCTCCGCATGTGGTTGCATGTGGGGGCGTCCGCATTCGTAATACTGAAGACTGGGGTTTGTTCACATCCCGCCATTGTTAAACGCGCATACACGTATTCTCTGAAGTCTTGCAAAGTGCCTTGTCCGAAACGAAGATTTTTTTCCTTTCATAACTTTTGTTTCTATTAGCCGCTTGATTGAAAACCTGGTGCTAATTTAAAACCTCCATCAGTGTCAAATGATGATCTACTAAAGTCATCGCAGTATGTTTCTCTCAAGGAGCTCAAAATTCCTTGTCGATAACCAGAACAACCCTGTTTGACTCAAAGTGAGGATTGTATCTTTTGACGCCATTTCACACCGTTTACCTTTTTCTCGGGCGAAACCGACTACGAAAAATTCACACGGAATCKAATGAGACTTGCAAAGCACTKTTGCCCACATAAACTTCTCGTTTGACAATGAACCTGAGGTCGCACATAACACGGTAGCCTTTGGCAKTTCCGCTTTCGTAATCCGTGACGCCACAAAAAAATGATGCGCAATTTTTGCAGCAATTTGTAACAARCATGGGCGACTAATCCTTTTTTTTTTCTTGACCATTCTCATAGTTGAACCGAAAACTGTCCTCCACTCAGGACATAGGTGGAGTCAAGCCCCCTTCGAGCACACAGCAKTKAGGCCTGGCCARCTGTACCATGCCGTTGATAAAACAGGCTGTTTTCTTGCTCATAAGAGGTGCATTAAGTGCATTACGTCTATTGTTGTGAGCTGAGGCTATGGCAAGCACCTTGGACGTACCCAAGATGACCGGGGACTAATGTTACTTTCTGTCAGAGTATTCATCGATATTGCAACGTACTTCACATAAGCTTGTTTGCTATTTTTGAAATCCTCTTCCTGCTGTGAACGCAAAGAATCAGCCTACGTAATAAGGTGCTTAAATCAATGACCCTTCGTAACTTGMCCGTCCATTATAAATGCATGAAACAGCCGCGACTACTCAGCCCGTCTGAAGTCAAGTGAAATTGCCTGTCAGGATAAGCGACATATAAAAGTCTTATTTTTATGAGATTTGTTACCTGAAACATGCTATTCCCCATTCACGCCACATTATTTAATATTGTCGGCATTTACATGGGAGAATATATAGACTTAATTGACTTTCTCGTCGTCCTTTGCCTTGGCTGCAATTATGTGCGTACATCATCATTTGAAAATCCAGGAGCTTTTCTTCTGTCATTTCCTTTTGTATTATTGAAGAGCAAGTATTTMGAAATTTTTTTGCGAGAGAGCAAAGAACGGAGAGATACTGATATCTAGCGCAGTTTTCACTTGTCCACGACGGGGGGTAGTGTGGAAAAGCGCGTTGTGTGTTTGGTTTTATAACGCACAATCCTGAAAGAGTTGTTTGTTTGGATTCAATTGCACCCATGAAAAATCGAAAATCACGTTTTCACACAAAAAAAAAGAAGCAAAAAAACGATTAGACTCCCAGCCTTCCAACCGGCGCCCTTCTTTTACAATTTACAGGGGTGGGAGATTGCAAAGAGTGGGCTTTGGCATTATTGGCTTGTCTCTCAATCTCCTTCCAGACAAGCTTAAGTGTGGCCCGCAACAGAGGGAAACGCACGTATTATTTTTTCGCGAGACTCACCCAAAATGCTATTTTTTTCAAGAGAGTTCACACCTCTACCCATCCTCGAAAAGATTGAGTTATCTACTATCGCCTGATTTCCCAGGTATTGGATATACAGAGAATAAATTTGCCCGGTGACTATTTAGTGAAAACGCGAGTATGTCAGAATGGTGACGTAGAGCGGCCTCAGGAATGGCGCGCATCGCTCTCCGTTGATTGGCTGATGATTGGCATTCGGATTGCAAGGGTGCGAGATTTACAAACCCTTGGGAACGGGATGGGCCATATACAGGCCGATAAGAACACTACGGATTTGGCAACACTTGCTGTCAATTCTGTCTAAACCTGATGAGGAATGTTGGGCACGTGATTAGATGATGATTCAGAAGGCCGATTTTCTTCATTGTGAATTAGTAGCCAGCCAGTCCAACGACTCAGAGGAGACACAAGACAACCATGTGCTCACACAAGTGTTTTTGGTTTGTGGCAATGCTTATGCCATCATGCAGATCGGTCTGGAGCCAGTTCTATAGAGGTCAATAAATACAAAGCAAAACTGTTGCAATCCACAACTTGCTTAAGTCTATAGAAGCTTCAAAGCRCTCACGACCTTAAATCGATAACCGGAATTTTMATCCAAGGCACACTAAGGTTAGAGTGGTCACTAAGGTTAKAKTGGTTTGGACTGAAGCACCCYCATAGCCTCGGCAAACATAATCCGTAATCAGCGCCTGGGCCCCGCTTATTGAATATAGCGGTGAATATTGTTTGATAGTTCTGTACTTCAGGTCCTTCAAATTAATACTCATATTATCTCTTAAACTCGTGTACATGAATGTGCAAACGCTCCTATCTAACTCTTTTCGTCCTTCTCTAAGGTGGCATCAATYTGGGCCGGCGTCGTGTAACCATCACCCTCAACTGTGCGCCCGTCAACATATCTCATTTCACTCAATTGAGCTGAGACTTGACTTCTGACGGCGTGCAATTGCTCTGGATGCGAGTTTTGCCACTCTCTTAACTTGTAGCTCTGGCCGGTCAAATCCCAATAGATACCCCTAAACGTTGTGTAGCACCCTTCACGGCCTTCCCACAACGGCCCGATAATAACTATGTATGCTGTGATGAAGGACCAGATGAAYAAAACAGTMACCCAGCCAGTAAAGAATTTCTTGCTGAAAATGTAGCCACTGCCATACATGGGGATGGGCCACAACAAGATCAAGCAAACCGCCAAGCCTCCGCAAATTGTCAAAGCAAACTTGAACGCCTTATTCAATCTGGCGCTCTCGGCCTCAAGATCCTCGGCCTTGGCCATGGCAATCTCCTGTGCTGCGGTGACGATCTGAGATTTGACTGGCGCAAGTCTCTCTGGGTCTGGAGAYTGGGAAGACTCAGCTTCAAGCAACTCCTCCTCCTCATCCACCCGTGAGATAGTCTTCAAAATGTTCCAGTCGAATTTTTGCGGCTTAAAGACAAGAGTAAGAACAGGAACAATGATGAGAGGAGACAACAAGGCAACGACATTACCTGTCAACATGGCATCATCCTCGAAAGTGGTGTCTACTGTCACCGTGCCAAACTTGCTTTTGGTGCAAACCAACCACAGCATTATGGCCAAGGCTGTAGCAATAGGGGGCGTGAAAGTCGCTGCAGCCCAATTCTGGTTCTTGGAAAGCAAGGTTAACGCGGAGGGCAACACGGCACCACCAATAATGACTCCCATCAATTCATAGAGGTAGCCCATCGAAATGCCTGCGTAGTACAAGCCAATGGCAAAACCTGCCATGACGTAAGCAAACACGACGACAGATGCGTGCGACATGAGAATCAACTTCTTGCCCGAGGCCTTAGGGTCAATGTATGTTCTGAAAATGTCGTAAGTGAAGATCGACGACACGGCAATCAACTCAGCTGACATGGCAGAAGTCACGGCCATAAAAACAAGCAAAAGACTCATCACAGCACCGCTCTTACCCAAAAGCGCAACGGCCGCGTTAGGCAATACCAAACCAGCACTGACTTCGGCTGACGTCATTCTTGTGGGGTAGGTGGGCCAAGCAGGCGTGCCTTCCAACGACAAAGCAGTGAGACCCATGGTGGTGGCGACAAACATTGGAATGGCAAACCAGGCCAATCCACCCATAACGTAACCGGGCAAGGTCGCAACAGGATCGGARGCAAATGCCTTGTTGA
>LPNK01000008.1:0-37516 GCA_002894445.1 Metschnikowia sp. AWRI3582 | reverse complement strand
GAAGCGCTAGCCGCAGAAATCTCGCAATTTTTGGAATACCGGACTGGAGCACTAAAATTCGGGATTAAGCAGTTTACGAGAAAGTCGTTAGTGCTGTTGCGGAACCGACACTACGAGCTCTCAAAGCTACTCTGTGAGGCCAGAAAAAGGCCCAATAATGCTGGTTGAAGAGGTAGACAGCAAAAAGTCATGAAAGCCAGTATTTAAACGTCTGGTCAACTCATTTACCGACTTGCTAATTGCCTGCAATATTTTGTTGAAGGAGCCTGAAGCGTCAATGTGTATGAGTGGCATTTGCACCCGGAACCTTCTCGAACACCCGTGCACCACGAGGATCGCGGGGGCGCACATGCAAAAGCGCCCTAGATCTGGGCGTGTAATATTCGTACAGATATACTAGGACACAACAAAAATGGCAGTGACTAACAAAGACTTGGCGTTGGCTATCATTAAATTCTTGGAGACGAGCGTTGCGGACAAAACCGTGAGCGAGGAGTTCTCGGAATCGATCGATGTCGCGATCGACTGTATTGCAGACGCCTTTGAAGTGGAGAAGGCCGATGCAAACACGGTTGCCACGAAGTTTGGCGGCAAAGATTTGCTTGCGGCGGTGAATTCTGGAGCATCAAGTCCGGAAAGTGCCGAGAAAACTGAGATTGATGCGGAAACGAAGGCCCGGGCCGACGCTTTGAAGGCCGAGGGAAACAAGGCCATGGCAGCCAAGGATTTTGCTGTCGCCGTCGCGAAATATACCGACGCGATCGCGCTTGACCCAACCAACGTGGTGTACTTGTCAAACCGTGCCGCTGCGCATTCATCAGCGTTGCAGCACGATAAGGCAGTGCAGGACGCAGAGGCGGCGATTGCCTTGGACAATTCGTTTTCCAAGGCGTACTCACGCTTGGGATTGGCGCAGTACGCGTTGGGCAATGCCAAGGAGGCCATGGAGGCGTACAAGAAGGGCATGGAAGTCGAGGGTGCGCAACCTTCCGAGGCCATGAAGAGGGGCTATGAGACGGCGAAGAAGCGCGTGGAGGAAGAATTGGAGAACAGTATCAGCACGACAGAGCCTGCTGCGGAACAACCTGCCGAAGGCGCTGCTAGAGGCACTGGTGCCGGTGCTGGCGGACTTCCTGACTTGGCGTCGATGTTCGGTGGCGGCATGCCCAACATTTCAGAGATGATGAATAACCCACAGGTGATGCAGGCTGCGCAGAGCTTGATGTCGAACCCCGGCGCAATGGAGGGTTTGATGAACAACCCTATGCTTCGTCAAATGGCCCAAGGCATGGGCGGTGAAGGCGGCCTTGAGGGACTCATGAACAACCCCGCGTTGCAGAACATCGCCAAGCTGTTCATGGGTAACCARGGTAACCAGGGCAACAGCGAGGGCGGCAACTAAATGATGCCGCGATGAGCTTCGCTTCTKCCTKTGGAAGAAYKYGTCCACTCTCTAGCTCTGCTGAGCGCCCTGGTTTTGAWGGAAGYACGTTGCTAATTTGCATTTGCTGGTAGTAGAAGGCGCGGCGGTGACCGTGTACGTTTTACTGTACCTAAAACAAACCGTTGGTTTCAATCGTAACGACTTTATAAATCTGTTATCTCGTTTACATTGTAGTTACACAAATTTATTGTTTGATAATAATCTACTGATCAAGATGTGAGGCTGTTCTTGTTTCGAAGCATTTCTCGAGCTTCACAAAAAAAACCTTATCTGCAGGCCACATGTTTACATAAAAGTTGACTAGSGTCGTGGATGAGATTCGAAAGGCGCGTCTTGGCAACACATATTTATACACAAGAGCGGGATTTGAACGTCTTAGTCTGGARAATTTGGGCAAATTRAAAGMTYGAATCCCCATAATCGTTTTTYTTGAGCCGAAAATACCCCAATTTGGCCAAATAAACCTCGCCTTGGTTGTGCTCACTATACGCAAAGCCATCAGACTCCAGAGCACATATATACCCAGGCATTTTGCACCAAAAACCGGCAGAATTTGCCTCAACAAAGTCTCTAGGCAACCKGAAGCTGAAAAGAGTATCCAAACGCGCTTTTTCCCGCGAAAACCCGCCGAAAATTGGCGAATTGAGCCTCAAGACACCGCCCACGCCACCTCCTGCCAAGTCAGACCATAGAATGCCCCTGCAGGCGCCCATTTCGACCGCCAGACAGTCGCTGATCAGCGTGGTCGTACGTGTACGACCTTTCACCACCCAAGAGCAAAACCGGCTCGTGCGCGAGCCCAGCACGCCGATTTTCCCCGGTGATGGCGGGTTCTTGCAAACCTCTGGCAAGGAAAACGACCTGGTGGCGGTAAAAACCGCGCAACACCCGCAAAATATGCCGCATGGGCTCCGCAAGATCGTGGATGTCGTGGATGACCGCATGCTTATCTTCGATCCGCCCGAAAACAGTGCTTTGGGCGCGATGCAAAAACGCGCRTTTCCACATGGGCCAGCACGAGGACGAATACGTGACCATCGGTTTGTTTTCGACGGCCTTTTCGACGAGCACGCGCTGCAGGAAGAAGTGTTCTGTGCCACGACCAAACCCCTCCTTGACAACGTGCTTGATGGGTACAACGCCAGCGTGTTTGCATACGGCGCTACCGGATGTGGGAAAACACACACGATCCTGGGCACGCGGCAGGACCCGGGCGTGATCTACCTTACCATGGCCGCGTTGTACCAGAAAATTGGCGTGCTCGCAGATACGCGCCGTRTATCAGTGCTGGTGCTGTTTCTCGAGATCTACAACGAAACGATCCGTGACCTCTTGGCACCGGAAACCCCGCCAAAAAGGCTAGTACTCCGTGAAGATGCCGCCCGCCGCATCGTGGTGGCAAATCTACTGGTGCACACGCCAGGCACGGTGGATGACGTGATGCAGTTGATCACGCGCGGCAACGAAAACCGCACGCTGTCGCCCACGGAGGCCAACGCCGCGTCGCTGCGCTCGCATGCCGTGATCCAAATCCACGTGAGCCTGCACGCACGCACGGCCGGGCTAAGTGAGGAGCACACGACCGCCACGCTTCTGGTGATTGACTTGGCCGGCAGCGAGCGCGCGGCGGCGACGCGAAACCGCGGTGCGAGGCTTCACGAGGGCGCCAATATCAACCGGTCTCTTTTGGCCTTGGGCAACTGTATCAACGCGCTATGTGACCCTGGCCGCCGCGCGCACGTGCCGTACCGTGACCTGAAACTCACGCGGCTCCTCAAATTCTCCTTGGGTGGGAATTGCCGCACGGTGATGGTGGTGTGTGTGTCGCCGCTGCTGCAGCACTATGACGAGACGTGGAACACGCTCCAGTACGCGGCACGCGCGCGGGAAATCAAAACCAGCGTTTCCCGGAACCGCCACAATCTCGACCGCCATGTCGGGCTGTATTTGCGCATGATCACCGAGCAACGGCAGGAGATTGACGAGTTGCGCGCACGTGAGGCCGCCGTCATTGGCGAACAYGCGGRAAAATCCAACAACAACAACGCCGCTTGTCTCCAGGCCGTGCGGGACATGGCGCTGTCGGCACGAGAAACKGTGGCCAGGCGTCAGCACGACCAGTGGCGGAAATGTTTTCTGCTTGCGAAACGGAAGTTTTTGCTTTTGAATTTGCAGCAATTGCACCAGATTTCGCGGCACGTGGAGGCCCAGCATGGCCATGGCCGTCCGTTGCTGGCTGCTGTGCGCCGCTTGCTCGTGCAGTGTGAGCAACTCCAGGCGAAACTCAATTCCCAAGTGGTAGCTCTTGAACGGTTTTATGACTCCGGCTCTGACATGGATGCCATTATCGCCGATCACGTGACCCACGCTTTGAAAAAGTGCTCCGAATTGGACGGCTGGACCGCTGCYCACACGGACTTGTTCCACGACCTGGCGCGTGCTCTCCATGACTCTTTACAGAGGGATATTTTGGTGAATTCGTCAGTCTTATTTGATTTTCTCGTGGCAGAATTGGGCTCGTATGCATTCCCGCTAAAGGCGCTATGTGCCAGCATTGATGTCCTGCAGCGACACCGCATTGGCGCCGAAACAGATCTTCAGAGTGACGCCGACGACACCCTAGATACAGTCTCGGCCGTTTTGGAGAAGATGAATGACTCGGACTACGACGTCGCCTTGGAGGAGGCCACAGCGCGGTTTATCGGCGGGAAACATGGCGTGGAGGTCAAACCCGAGGAGCAGGAGGGGTCGCCGACGCTTCTGCCGGTAGACCTCCATGTTAGGGCAAAAGATAAGCGCCAGTCGCTGCCGCTGCGTGACTCACCCGCCTCGAAGCGCTCTGCGAAACTGACCATGTTCCTCAAGCCCTCGACGGACGACTGTGATCTCAGCCTCGACGATTCCGCATACAAGAGTGCCATGGACGACGACTCGCCGCTTTTCAACCACGTGAACCGGTCCGTGCTTGATTTCGACGCCCTTGACGATGACCATATGCTCACCTCACCGCCAGGAAAACCCCCGCAAGCTGAGCCTCGAGGCCGGCTTCCCAGGCGAAGGAAATCGGTATCTCATAGCGACACCCAAGTTGCATTGGATCTGCCCATGCTCAAACCCTCGCTCCTCAACAAGCAGGCCAGCACAATCGTGGCAAATGCACGTCCAGAATTACAGCCACACCTGCCACCAACACACGAACCGTACGCGCACGCCAACAGCAGYATCATGGACTAGTRKTTTGTGTTTAGTRTGAGATCTGGTATTGGAGAACATGAAGGTATGCCCCACTCGGTCTGGCTGGGTCAAATATGGGAGACGGGTTTCTCAAAGAGTCGATATTCTGCATCAATTGGTTTTYTTSGTTCTTGAATWYYGACAATCTTTGAATGAGCTCGGAGTGAAATGGGCCCGGTATTCGTGCTAGACTGCGTTTCACTTGGCGACTACTTAATAAGCTGATGAATTTTCGKGAWASCSYTYAWTTTTRGSGGCTTTCACGTCACTAACAGCTACCCTTGGCTGTAAGTCAGCTGACTTCGAAACCAACGCATGGATCAATCCAGATATCATTCAGCATATTGCCTAAACCGAACTTGAATGAGGGCACATTGTACTGAGTGAGTCAAAAAGCTTGTCAMAAGACYCYYACGCRTTGATCTTGCAAATATGAAAGCATTTTCTTTAAACTGGGCGCTATACAAATCACGATCGATGACTTCACACTTTAAGACTTGCTAGCCTCATGTATTTTCATAGCTTTCTTGCGTATTGGCGTGATGCGTCCCTCAATAAGCAATGTCAGTTTGACCCACCGAAAATTTGATGACAATACGGCGATGAAATCCAGGAATACTTTGATAGAAACCTAAATTTAGCACACGAAATTCTTTGAGTGGCATGAATCTTTCAGCCAATGCATTCGAAAAGAAGAATATTGGTTTCATCAAACTATGCGTCATGTGAGGAGTGGATTTATGACAAATACCGCAATGCAGGCCAGTCGCTAGGAAAATATTCTTACACTTTCTTGGCGATACAACTTCATGATGATCAATGGCTTTACGAGAAGAAACCAGGCCTTGCTTTTTAATTCACGTAAACCGTTTTTTCTTCTTGGTTGTTATTGTGACATGCAAATATGCAGTGGTGACCTGTAATGCTGATGATTCTCGTCATGTAAATGATCAAAAATGAGAGTCCGTGGTTTCCTCCTTCTGATTAACCCTCGCCAATACAACCTGTGAGGCCATTATATGCATTGATCTGGTTTCGATAACAAATAGGATAAAAAAAYGAGGATTTTGTGACAAGAATATAAAATCTRCSATTTTTCGTATGTGTGATTTTCAAATGTAAATGAGATTTCCAAACCTTTCGATTGAAAAGATTCTAGCAACTTTTGTATGTTGTTCTATACGCTTTATTGTTGAATCTTGTTCCCCGCGAGCCTCACTTTGGAAGCTGCTCTGCGCACATATAAGTTCTAACCAAACCTCAGCCAAGCTGACTCGATCATGCAACACACAAATTATGATAAGAAAAATAATTTTTAGGTAAATGTTTCATAGTTTATTTCGAACCATAAGCTATTCATGTGCTAACTTATCTCACCTGTCATCTAGTTCTCAACATATCCCAGACCATACGAGTCACCACCACCACCAGTGGTACCAAATCCCTTTCTTGGGTTTTCGTAATCATGGTCATGACYACGCGCAGAGCCAAACTCGTTGGAAGAAGCGAATTCGTCCTGGTTTTTGCCTGATGACCCATACGTGTCCSCACCAATTCCAGAGTCTTCACCGTAATCGTTGCCTCTATCCGATCCAAACTGCGCCGAGGCGTTGTAGTCGTTCCCGGAAAAGCCGGGCTGGTTTCCGGTCGAGCCAAATTCGCTTTCGTGGGTCACTGACGACCGGTGATTATCGCCCGAAGCCAGATATGTGTTTCCGCCCCTGCCAGAGGAGCCAAAACCTTCATCTGCGTTGCCGTAGGTATCCTTATTTCTGTCTGATGACCCGAAAGTGTCGTCATTTCCTGCACCGAAGGAGTCCTGGTTCCTGCCAGAAGACCCGTACGTATCCTGATCCTGGCCAGAGGATCTGTACGAGTCGTGGTCCCTTCCGGATGCGCCGTAAGAGTCATGTTTGTTCCCCGACGATCCGTACGAATCGTCYTTGGAATCTTTGCCAAACGCGCTCTTGATTTTGTCTCCAACTTGTCCCAATTTCAGTTTATGCTCCTGGCCATAGTTATCGTTGCCGGTGCTGGCGTAATCGTCATTTGTGTTGTTCCAAGACATGATGCAGATTTATTTTTTCAAGTAAGTTGTTACTGAAAATTTTATTTTATTTTAAATTCAGCTTAGGAAGTCAATTGTGGAGCATTTATAGTGAGCCATATCCGCAGTTTTCCAGCAAGTGTGGCACCGTTTGCATGTGTGAAACAGCAATTGTAAGCCATTGTGCCGGAAAAGGGGTACATGCGCATGCTAAACAGAGGAATCTGTGACGAGGCGTTGGGTCATGAGGACCGATCTGACCCAAACTCCATGATTGCTATTTTGGTAGAACTTAAAAGTAGTGCATGACCGTSGAATTTAAACGAATGACTCAAATGCAGGATTGTGTTATATGCAGAGAGCAAGGTGCRTTTTTATGTKTAGAAGACTTTTCACATGCAGAGCGCGCATGAAGTCAAAACGTGGGGGCAYTATCTCGACAACCCACCTCGAAGCTATTGGAATTTCACCATGAAACACGTCATGCTTTTGTGAATCTTTTATTCTCCCAAAACAGTCTCTTCTTTTGATTTGGTAGCTCTATGTTGAAAGCGCGTGTGCCATGCAGAGTCGAATGCTAAATTCTTCACTGTTGGCATGCCTCGAAAGAATTTACGGTGAGCACAATGGAGAGAAAATGCTTCAAATATTTTATTGAAGTTTCATGCATAATTTTGGCGATGGGCCACATAAGATACCATTAAGCCAAAGGTAATTAAAACGACGTTGGTCTTTACATGATGACGCAGTCCTTATCGTGGGCTTCTTGCTCGTGGGCGGTCTTGTCCTCCGTTGTAGGCGGAACATACTTTTTTGATTTCTTCAAAACTTTTGTGATCGCCGCTACCTTTTTGCTGTCATTGATTCTCAAGAGGGCCTTTGATTCACCATTTTCAGCCGCCTTAATATACCATTCCTGGGCCTCTGTGGGGTTGGCGTCACACCCGATACCCTTATCTAAAAAGTTGGCCACGACGAACTGAGCTTTGGAATGATCACACTTCGCTGCCCGCATAGCCCAAGAAAATGCCTCTGGGGGGCTGTAGGGCAAGTCTGGCTCCGACCCAACCATGTACCAAGCACACAATGCCACCATAGACAGTGCGTGTCCGCCCATAGCAGCCTTTGAGTAAAAGTGAATCGACAAGTGGTCATTCTTGGGGACGATGTCGCCGGTCTCGTAGTGGCGACCCATGATTGCCGATGCCTCGATATTTCCGAGAGCAGCTGCTTGCGTGAAAAGCGTCAACGCATATTTCTCATCTTTAATCAATATGTCCGAGTAGCCTGTTTGATATAGCTTCCCGAGCTCGTATGGAGCAGCGGATGTCAACTCAGTTGCGACCTCCAGGGCACGCTCTAACCACTTGATACCCAATTTCTTGTTGACAGGCGCATCGTTGATGCCCATGCGGCCGTAAAACAAATAGATTCCGAGTTTGTACATTGCCGCGGGGTGATTTTTCAGAGCGGCGGTCTTGAGGAACTCGACGCCCTTGCGTGCATCACGACCAGTGCCCAAACCTTCCTCGTAGCAGTGCGCGGTCCTGAACGCACACTCCCTATGGCCGTGCTTTGCAGCAGCCAAGAAGAGGTTGAAAGCCTCCTTGTGATCAGGCTTACCGAACACGCCCGAAGCGAGGCAATCTCCAAGAAGGTATTCAGCTTCTAGATAACCTTTRTCGGAAAGCTTGCGCAAGTAAAACTGGGCTTCTTTGAGGAGCGAAGCCCGCATGTCAGCGTCCAGAGAAGACAGAGTCCCTGGCTCCAGCGCGACTGACGAGGCCGAGCGCAAATGAGTGCGCTTGAATTCGGCTCGCTTCAGCGGCGGCGATGCTTGTGAAGTTGTGGGCCGCAATGCCTCGCTGAACGCTGACGAGCTCGAGCTTGAATCGATATTGAGAGCTGTCTGCAACATGTGCAGCGCGTATTGGTACAAGACTGCAGGGTCGTTCAGCTTACGTGCGTTTTTGCGGTACATTTCAAGCGTTTTCATGCGCGGRATCAAGCTCTGGCCGTTGTTGCCCAAATGATGGTAGATCAAGCTCTGGTTAAAGTCGTTCTGCGCGTTTACCGACAGGGTCAGCGAYACCGAGCGTTGGTGGCCGTAGAGAGGCAGAGGCACCTGATACAGGCCTAATGACAGGCTGCGCGACTCCTGGTGCCGGTGGTTCGCGGTGACTGCTTGTGGGTGGTGGATCAACAGGTTTTGATCTGGGGTCAAGTAGTTCTGCTGATCAGTTTGGTCGTTCTGGTCGAGATTCGAGTCTTGGCCCAAGCCAACTTGGAGCAGCAGCGCGGACAAGTCGTCCGGATAGAGCTTTTGCCGCGAGAGTTGCTCCGTAATATCGGGAATGTCACTCGTGTATGAATTCTCGGAGGTGACGTTGAAACGGGGGCTCGCCAACATTGCCGGGTCGGCCGGGCGATTCAACTGGGTCAGCGAATCGAGAGGCGTTGGAGGGTCCGCAAATTCACCCGAGCTCAGCGCGAACTGTTCGAGTTCGCTCACGGGGTACGGCGTGGGCTGGGCGGATTTTTGTCTGTAAGGATGCACGGCCATAGTGCAAAGCGGGGTTGTAAAATGCTGCACTTTTCAGCGTCGGCGGCTAATGGGCTCAGGGGGTATATATATAAACCTTTCGCTCAAGCTTTTCCGAAAATGATAGATGAAAAGAAGAAAGRACTTCAGGGATGCTGGCTGTTATTCTGTGTGGGCCTAAAAACTTTATTCCTCAACCCGTGTGTTCTTGGCAGACAGAATTTTCGCACACGCAAATGGGACTTGGCACAGAGTCAGGAAAAGCTCACGGGCGGCAACGAGTAGTGACAAAGGCTAAGATTCGCTTTGTTAAAATGTAAAAAAAAATTGGGGTTGCCGTGGTTGACTTAAGTAAAAAAACCTTTTGCCTTTTCTAGTGTTGGCGCCCAGTTTGTTCGGCTTGTGCTTATAATAATAGTGGGCAGCAGAAGAAGAGGGCCTGCTCGAACTTTCTATTTAAGACGGAGAATGAGAACGAGGGAAGCGCGAGAGGCACGGTGACGTGAAGCCGCAGTACCGCAGCACCGCAGCACTGGCGCCGATAAATAAACAAAAAAAAACATCAGTATGCTACACATTATGTCATTTCATCAGATATTTCGATAATGTTACTTTATGCATGGTTAGTTTCAAGTTTAAAGAATGAACCTGACAGATTTTTTTTGTTTTGTTTTCATAGTGATTAGTCTAAGTATACATGGGAGTATACATGAGAGTATTCGCATTGGGCTACAACGCGAGGCGGATCTTCCACGGCCAAATCCGGAAGGGGCGGTGCGCTAGAGCCCTGGCGTTTGGCGGTGACAGATCACACGCATATTTGAGATATTTATGGGTGTTTTTTCCAAGTTGTTTGTTAATTCTTGTGTGCTTTCTGGCTTTGAGGTGTCGCTCGCATGTATGAAACGTGAATGTTTCTTCATCATACCAGAAAATTCGTAATGCGAAACGGCTCAGAGAATATACGAATTTCTGAAACGTGGTGCCGCACTGCAGGAGACCTGTGTATAAGCCATGCTCGCGTATCGACAATTGTCCCTCTTTGAGCGGCTCTTCGAGTTGTTTGTTGAGTCAAAARAGGCAACTCTAGGCCATACAGTATTCGGGAAATGATTCCGATAGCTTGAGTCTTGCATTTATAGATAGTCAAGGTTTATTGTCTGGCTAAGCGTGACATGTCTTGCCTTTTCGAATTTCTGTGGCTCTAGTCTAGTACTCATAAGCCTTGTCTTGAAAGAGGCTTTTTTTTGAAAAATAGTTTGACGCCCAAGGTCGGTATGTTTTTTGTGAAGTGCACTTGTGCAGCTTTCCCAAGATAGGTCGGGTAGAAAACGCGTCGTATTTTTGGATTCCTGGCAGTCATCCCAAGTGGTTATGAATACGCGGGTGTATAAATAGATCTAAGCTTGCCAATTGCGCGTTCGGCGATCTATAATTGTGCCCTTGTCCGGGAAAACACAATGTGTGCATAAGTCTATACATGGAGAACGTGAATCAATACATACAGCCTCAAACCTCAGGCTTTCACATTGCGCATATGCACCAACTCCTGAGCCATCCCAATTTCTTGTGTAGTTGATTGCAGTAGTGGTTGAGAAGATCCAGGTTTGAGCKTTCTTGAAAATGATTCTTTCACTTTATCCCCACCAAATATAATTGTTTGACAAGCTTTCCGGTCCACATGTCCRTRATGATCTCGCATGATGCTGATTCAAATAGTARTCCAGGAGAATGTCCCTTATCGCTCCCAAGAAGGTGGAGTTCAATCAATTTCAAAATTGTTGCCCTCGAGGCCCGCACAATTATGCAAGCAACAAGGCTGAATCGTCAAGGAAGTGAAGTTGAGGCTCTCGGGAAGTCTTTCGAATGGCACCCGTATTGGGTATTGCGGTGGCGATATAGCTGGCCAAGAAACGTCGTAAGTTGTGCAATTGAGCACTTTGAACACTCTGATCGCTTCCGCCCACATCCAACAATATTGGTATTCTCACGTGAGTTTCCACGGATCAGACCCCCAAGAACGCCACGTAAACGGCCAAAACCGCCGCAAGAGCAAATCCCACCACTTTCAAAAGAGCATCTGAACCCCTCCGTTTCTCGCCCTCGTGCTCAGCCAAAAGCCGGGCGCGGTCTTCCGGGTCTAGATCCGCAGAGTCCAACAGGGCCGTCGCGGCAGTATTTTTCTGATCCTTTTCAGCGATTTCACGTGCCTTGGCCTCTTCCCGTGCGGCAATCGCATGCTTATTTGCCTCGTTAAGATCCGGAAATATCGCCGCAAAGCGTGCATTTTCCACCGTGTTCCATTTCTCGCTCTCCGCGGCTAGTTTCCGCTTCACCATGTCTGTAGTTGTGATGGAGCCCGTCGTGTGTTCTTCGCCCGTCATAAACGACAAAAGCCCCGTCAATATCGTCACCACACTCCACGCAGGATTCCACGTGTCCGGGTGGTAGTCACTCATGCTCAAACAGAGCCGCGTGTTGCATTGGAAACGGCCATTCGGCGTCACCATGGAGATCGAGGGCGGCTTAAATGGATATTCAGACGGAAACCGAAGCAAGCCATGGTACTGTCCATTCTCGTAGGGCGTGCCTGGCGGGCCGGTGATGACGTAATGCCATTCCAAGATATTCTCGTCGTTTGGCTTGGCAGTGATGTAGGGCGAAGGATTTGCCTGGATCGTTTTATACTCCTTAGTCAAGCGTTTCTGCGCCTGTCTCGAGACCATGCTGTATTGTTCGAGAATAATATGAGTTTTTGAAGGACCTATAAGGTTTCTCGATAAGTAATCTCGAAGTGTGAGCTAGACAGAAAAAAAAGAGGTAAAGAAATTCGATATAGCTGAATTCGAATGCAAATATTATTGAGTGTGAAATAAAGTGTGGTGTTCATATGAGCTTGGGCTTGCCGCGGAAGCACGGAACTGGTGATTCTTCGGGCGTGCGAGGCACGGGCCAGATCTAGAATCGGGTATGGGTCTTTTAGGGGATGCAATAAAGTCTAAGCAAGAAGGAAAATTTGAGACTTTTTTGAGCTACTTTTAGTTTTTGATCATCAAATTCACAAAACTCACATTTCTTTGATTTGTTTCTCGAACTATAAAATGAATCGTTGAGTTAACTCTGTCCGGTCGATATTGCATCCAGCGAGTCACGTGCCAGCCCAGATACCAGCCATTGGTGAGGATCAAAAGGCGTACCCATATGCAATCCAAAGAGAATATGCTTGGGAGAAATTTGTGATGAAACGTGGTTCTAAAATGCCTCAATTGTCTATCTTGATAAATATTTTATAAATAAATATATTCCGGTTGTTTAAACCGACTGGCTTTTAGGAGATTTTCTAGGATCTTGGTGCCTTATTTGGGCCCACCTTAACCGGTATTGACTCTAATTTTGTGCCTTTGAGATCCACATTATTATTTCTTCTTGATACTTGAAATCTTGACGAATACGCCAGAATTGTATACCCGGGTCTTTAAAGAGCTATTTTGAACCCTTATCGGTTCTACTTTCAAGGGTCTTTACGATTTTTCAAGAATACGCTTTGGCCTACGCTCCACCCTGTCATATTCTGAACTTGTAGAGACAATGCTCTCCATGTGGGGGTTGAAAGAAAAGTTTGTGAAGACTTGAAGCGGGCCAGACAAATGTCTGCTTTAGGAAAGAAACGTAAAAGCCACTATTCCGAGTTCGCCCACTAATACCAGGGAGAAACACATTCGCTCAACACTGGGGTGTTTCCGCACAACTCACTATGTGCTATTACTATACTATTGTCTCAAACGATTGACGAGCTCAAGAAGGCCTTAGTTTGAGATTGTCTTCATTGTGTTTGAGTCGAGACTTCGATGACACATAATTATCTGTAGAACCGAAAAAAAAACTGACTTATATCCCCGAACTAAGTTCTGCGTCGCTTTTTGCTCCACCTTTCCCCAGTACCCATAGAAAACGCACCACTCAATCTCCACCAAAGAAATTAGCGGTGGAGTATCTGAAAAGAACTAAGTTTTGTGAACCAAATGACAAAATAACTAAAGAATTGCATTCCAGAAGAGGCCCCTTCAAGAACCTTCAACCACCGAGATCATCACAAACAATCATCATCATCAGTCTGAATTCACACAATAAAAACGCCAGCGAAAGTATCAAAGGAATTGAACCTGGTCAGGATGATGCACCAAAAAAAAAAGCTCTAGCTGGAAGAAACCCGACTCCTGGGATGTCACAGCTTTCGGATTTTACTCAAACACTGCCTCGGCCCCGGTGTTGGAGCTGGACGAGGCCAATACAGATAGCACGCACAGTTATCCAAATGCAAAGAGAAGGGCAATATAATTCTTTGAATAGTTCATCAATGGTTTTTTTTGACAAGTAAGAAAGCAGCAAGATCAAAAAAGGCACAAAAAAAGAGCCGAATATCATTCGTTATTTTCCAAAAAATCATTCCCTCTTCCCCATGGAAATATGCCAAACCCCCACTAGTCTATCCAGAAAGAACCTGCAGCGAAAGAGCTGATGCACTTTTCTGTGTTATTGAAACTTTTCATCTCGACGAGGCAAAAGTCAAAACTCTCTTTCCCAAAATTTCATTTTGCGATTATGGGGGAAGCGCACTTCAGAAAATTACTGGAACTTCTGACGGATCCATTTGCGATAGCCATATCAATGATGCTAGAATGAGCCTACTGCATGACGTCTATACACCTTCGGTAAAAATACCCTGTGATGTGATGTAGAAAAAAAGCAACAAGATACCAATTGGCGGAGTTCATGAGAGCAACCAATGGCGAGACTTGACTGTCAAGCAGTGAAATCCCGAATTCCGGTCTCGATCGAAATTAGACTTTCTTGCTTTCTTCGTTATCTATAGATAACGCGCGTGCCCGCGTTTTGGCACCAAAAGAGGCAAGTGCGAAAGTACTCTGTTCTGCAGGCAAACCTGCCCTTGAAAACTGCAATGGCAAGAATAATCGCCAAAACTCGCGTATTAACAGAAATAAGACAAGGGAAGGTTTCACCCGAAACACGTATACTATCGTCTCACGCAGCAATGGATTAAAAAGAATTCAATTGGTTGTCCATTTGACTGACTTTAAATAAATTCCGGCATGGTGCGTGCGCATCGCCTTGCTCGCGTGCAGGCCCCGGACGTTTTTTTGCACCCATCTTGGTTATCGAGCCCCGGGCCTGGAGCGAGTCGCATAATCTATAGATAGCAAGATTTGCTATATAAGCAGGGCAAACAATGTGGCCCGAAAAAGCCAGAATCCCTATCAAATCTCTCAAAGCACGCGTTACTGTTTTCGAACGAAACAGAAAACCTTAAGTATCAAATATCCAGTGGTCCGTGCCCCCGAACAAACCCCACATTTTCTCCCTTTTTTTTCTTATCCAGTACTATCATGGCTACAGTTGCGTCCGCAGAGTTGTCTGCGGATATTCTCGCCGGCAACGTCCGCAAGTCTATTTCTGAAGAGACATATAATCGGCTGTTGGCAGAGACATTCACGGAACTAGTGTCGAAAAACAGCGGCTTCAAAACGGCGGTTTTCGACCCGCAAAAGCATTTGGCTTACTATGCGCAGGGCCCGTTGCAACAGCATAAGTACGAAAACACCCGGCGGATCACCATGGAGGAATTGGGGCTTACCAACAAGTTGCAGATCTCGCCAATCGGCGTGCTGGACCCGTTCCCGCTTTTCACCGATGCGGCAATCGATATCATGCGAGCCGAGATCTTGCAGAAAGACGCGTTCTTGAAGCACGCCAGAATCTCATATAACCTGACCCTGAGCTTGGACTGCGTGCTCCGCGGGTACGTGAAGGAAAAGGATGAGGTTTTGACGCCATTCACTTATGCCGCCTGGACCCACCCAAAGACAATGGAGCTAGTGCTGACCATGGCAGGGGTGGACTTGCAGATAGTCATGGACTACGAGATAGCACACGTGAACATCGGCATCACCGACGATGCCACCGCCGCGGCTCAGCGGCTGGAGCACGCTATGGCCCAGCGGGAGCAATTGTTTTCTGGCGAAAACCCAGAGGATGCCGAAATCCCGGCGATTGTCGGGTGGCACCATGACTCGTACCCATTTGTCTGTGTGCTTATGCTTTCGGATACTTCCGACATGATTGGCGGCGAGACTTATCTCCGCATGGGCGACGGGAAGTTGGCACGAGTTTCGGGGCCCCAAAAAGGTTCTGCTGCCGTTTTGCAGGGCCGCTTGATCAAGCATTTAGCACCTAAACCATTAGGCGCAGCAGAGAGAATCACCATGGTCACGTCTTACCGTGCAAAGAACCCGCAACTCCACGACGGGTCAGTGTTGGGAACTGTGAAGCCGGAAATCAACTACGGCTCGAAATACTCGGAATTTTATCGTCAATGGGTCGAGTACCGAGCCGAGGTGATGAAAGCGCGCTTGGATGCGTTGACCAGTAGCATGAAGGAAGATGCTTGTTTCAACAAAGTCGCCACGACCAGCGCGTTGCGTGAAATCGAGGATTATTTGAAACACACTTATAAGGAAATGGAGATGACGAGCGAAGAATGGGCCGAGGTGGCGAGGAAGGGTTAAGTGGACCCAGTCAGGCCAAATAAATGATTCACACTAAAATAGTGGGTGTATACTATTTCGTGGATCGGACTTTGTGTATTATTCGAATATCAAAATTATGAATATTTCTCTATTCTTTGACCATTGAAGGCCCTTTTAGACCCACTCTTGGGGAAGCTTACTTTGCTAAGGGTGATTGTAGTATCGTTGAAATTTAGATGTGGAAAGGGGGGCCAACTTTTTTCAAATGATTTGAAAAAGAAGATGCCAATTTTAAATATCAAACGTAATGAATAAAAGAAGATTAGCCCGAACTACTGTGGACCGCAGTAACATCATGGAAACTAATTCGTTTGAGCATATTCTTGTTTTGAACAGCATTATCTACACCACCATTTGAGAAGTCTAGCAGTTCCAACATAAACAACCTTTGGCTGCAGATCAGTCTCATTCTCCTTCGTTACATATATCAAAGTCTAGTTTAAGGTCCGGCGAGCGAGGTTTCATAAATGAATGATTACACAGTGTTATTAATTAAGAGTTTCTCTCTTTTTTCAAAGTACAGCATGTGCTGAAGGCGGTCTTTGCCAAGCAAGTACATGTCACATGCTGTAGATTCTCCTCAGGGGCAGTATCTTCTATTCCCATCCGTCACAACATCGTCTAGCGAGGTTCTCAAGGGGCTACAGGCAGCAGAGTTTCGCCCAAAAGCCCTTTTTCTCGTCTTCGTTCACTTGTTGTTGCTCGTACTGCGTGACGCGCTGCGTGGTGGCGTAGTTCAGCTGCAGGTTGCGCAACATGGCCTGGCCACCCACGGTGTCGTTGTTTCCGTGAGCACTCAAATTCAGATGCGGCGGCAACTCCTGCTTGATTGGCGGCAAAGGGCGGTTGATCAAATGCTGCAACTTCTGCTGGTGCGACTGTGCTGCGGACAACTGCTGTTGCTGCTGTGTGGACTGACTGATGTTCTGAGATAAATTATTGTTGGCTGCGGCACTCAGAAGCGCGTTGCCGCCCTGGGCTCCATGGTGAGGCCTGTTTCGGCGCAGCTCACGGTGGCGGCGGTCACGATCGTTGGGCGGGTTAGGGTGGCCGTAGCCGTGCAAGTTTGGTTTCTTGTTGATCGACGAGTCCCATCCTTTGCCGCCATTGAGGTGCATCCAGTCAAAGTCACCGTCACAGCTGAGGCCCATGTCGTCCAATGCCGACAATAACAACATACGGTATTCCTCGTAGGCTGGTTCTGCCTCAAACGGCAACAGACGTACGGAATCCAAATATTCCGCAAACTGGCGCGGCAAGCCCTCGCACAAAAGCGCGGCCGCGGTGGTGCGCTTCTTGTCGCCAATCTTCTCGTACTTCTGCTTGTTTGTGGGCGCCTTCAAACCCTGCCAGGGCAATTGTCCACGCAAGAAGTAGAAGAACACGTGACCCAACGCTTCCAAGTCGTCACGACGCAGCTGCTCGCGGCCCAAGTGCGTGTTGATCGACATGTACCGCGCTGTGCCGCTCAACGACTTTTTCTCGCGGTACGGGATGTGTTGTTTCGTGCGTGGGTCGCGGTACTGCTTAGCCATGCCAAAATCGATCAAATGTACCTTGTTTTCGTTGGGGAACCCCTGGCGGCCAATAAGGAAGTTGTCTGGCTTGATGTCACGGTAAATGAGGTCGTGGCGGTGCACTTCCTCAATCAAATTTAACATCTGCACCGCCACTTGAACCACGGTTTTCACCGAGAAGCGGCGCCCGCACCAGTCGAACAAGTCTTCGAGCGAGGGGCCCAACAAGTCAATGACGAGAATCAGGTGCAAGCCCTCCTGTCCAAAATAGTACGCGTTGGGGATCCCGTCGCATCCTTGCAAGTGTTTATAAGTGCGGTATTCGTCGCGCAACTGTGGCGCCTCCGTTTTGCGCGGCTCGAACTTGATGGCCACGGCAACGCCATTGATGATGTTGCTACCTTCAAAGAGCACACCGAAAGAACCCTCGCCAATCTTCTTGCCTATCTTATAGTGCAATCCGACCACGGAGTTGTTGTTCAGGGACTGTCCAGAGACGTTCATTGGATGGTTTTGAGTCAGGGCGGCGGCGGCGATCGCGGCGGCGTTGGACATCAGCTGGCCGGTCTTCTTGGGGGGCACGGCCGTGTAAGACAGCTTGGCGTAGTGTGATTCCTGGCGGCTATCCGCAACTGATTGATGCGGCGGGGAAAAAGGGCGATTTTCGAGCGGGAAAAAAGCGGTCCCGGCGGCTAATTGCGAGGAATTTTAGAAATTCAGGCGTTCTGAAACACGAAATGTGTCTATACACGGTGTTTGATCCGTGCTGGAAGGCGGTTCTGCGGCCAGATCTGCGGCGCTAAACAAGTCCTGGGTCAGCTGCCGTGTTCAATAGCGTGATACGAACAGAGACTTCTCGAGAGAGTCCGTGCGTGATTGTTTTGATGACTAATCGTCCAAATCAGGAAGTATCAATGCGATAATATTGACTCTTTTGGGGCACGAGTGAGTCTTTGATGGCCGTTTCTTTTTTTTTGTGTGCTCAAAACGTGGGTTTTGGTGAGCGTCTCGAGAGCAAAAACGACGTGGGAAAATGTCGCGCACTGTGCTTGTGAGCGAGCTCCGGCCGCTTAGCGAGCGAGCAACTGCCGGCTAGCCAGTGGCATGGGGAAGAAACCAAAAATGGAGTGAATTTTGGGTAATAAACCTGAAAATGGAATTCTTCTACTATTGATTATTGAATGAATGGACTCACATCACGCCAAAGGCTCGAAATATGATAATTATTGCTGGGTGCTGGTGCCAGCGATCGATAAGACCGGGGTTTATATGCAGGCGGCAGAGGTCAGCGCCGCCACGAAACGTGATCCGTGGCGTATATTGAAAAAGCACGTGTACAACGGTGTGGACCAATGTCCGACAACTTTTGGAAATAATCGAGAAAAATCAATTCTCGATAACAAAAAAAAAGGAATTTTAGTCTGATAAATGCATTAATCAAAACCTTATTGGTAGAGGGCGGTATACGACGATGGCTTGATTGGCGCGGGCTCATGTTTGGGATTGGGATATTTGAAACAACAATACAGCTCGGTTTGATTAGGGTGATCGAGTTGCGCACGACCTTTCTGATCTCACTTAATATCTGGCTGTGATGCATATGAATTGCACGTATATTAAAATTCAAATGGCTTTTTTTTGGGCTCTTCACCATGTATTAGAACACGTGTGAGTTCTTTGGTAGTGTTTATTCAAGTATGTAAGACTTCGGATTCAGCTTAGAGTTGTCACTAAATCCTTACAACTGTATCACGTGACACTTGGACTACCTCTTGGCCTTTGTTCCTATGCGTTGACACCATGTGCATAAATGATTTTTTTATTTTTTGTTTTCGTTGAATCAACCTGTTGAAAGATTTGAGAAGAAAAGAAAAAAAAAGGGAAAAGTGATGAGAGTCTCAAGTGCCCCCATTCCAAAAGCAATGAGCCAACAATGACCCAAGCATGCTGTGAGCTCCTTGAAGATAGGCTCAGTCGCGACTCAGAAAGACCTCTGTTTAGACAAAGATTTGATAAGTGCATCTTCGGCATTTTGGAGTGCCTCAAGCTTTAGTGAAATCTTTCATGTCCCATGATTTTCTTAAACTTCCGATAACAAGATGTGAAGAAAACCATTGGTGCTATTTTATCAAAGAGAAGATGTGCGCTCCGGAGTTAGTCACTGTGTTCAGATTTACTCCAATTTTTTTCAAACGCCAAATGGCGCATTACTCAATCGTGGTATCATTAAAATGCAATTTGATTCGAGAGAAGTAAACATAGTAAGGACAAAAAAAATTATTACTAGGCGGGACTTGGCTCTTGCAACAAAATATTTGGCGAGTAGACCATCAAACCTTGCAGACAAATGGTGTTAGGAACATCATGCATTGCATGGTCTTGAGTCTTGACCAGTATTTGGGTCAGCATTAATAAAAAGGGAAAAAGCAATTTTGAGTTTGAAATTGTTCAGTCAGGAAACTTGAGAAGCCATGTAAGATTCATCATCCAACAAATTTTGTAGAAATAGATCGAACTGATATTTCAGCGCCCAGTCACTGCTGTAAATCATCATGACGTAATCGAATCACCCACACTTATTGTTGCACATCACGCCAGCAAAAGGATACGGACAAATTCGAGTCTGATGATAATAATCACAGGTGAAATTTAACGGGAATAAAACAAAAAGAAACACAAAAATAAAAACACAAAGCAGAACGGTCCAAACAAGAAAAAAGAGTACGTATTCACATGTATGCCTATCCCACTAATCGTCGCCGGCTCGTTCGCTGGTGCCGGTATGCGCGCTCTCAAACCGGCGATGGCATTGCTGCCGAACCGAAGTCGAGACCGTTGCAAATGTTGATAATTCTGGAAAAAAATCACTCATTTGTTACCGAATCGATCAATATTCTGATCCTTATTCTTTCTACGCCCCACTCAACATGTCGTCGTCCTCGCTTGACCAGATCATGATTGAAGACATTGCCCGTCACTGTCCTCTGCAGTTTTTGGCATTCCATCAATGCATGGGCAAACCACCTCTGGAGGCAGACTGTGCCGCCGAGCAGGTCAATTTGTCTCGCTGCATCAAACAAAGCGTGCCTGTATTCCAAAAAATCCATGGTGTTTGTGCAGGCAAACTCCAGGCCTACGAGCTGTGTGTTCGCATGAACGGATCGAGTCAGACCAAATGCCAGCAGGATTTGAAGGAGTTGCGAGACTGTGCGCTCGGCGCAGTGACAAAGTAGGTGATTTGGTTGCATATAGAATGATGAATAGTGATAGACTTTTTGACTAGGGCGGTGTTTTTTGCTTGCATTGTCCCATATACTAGCTTGAGGTGAAAAGATTGAAACTTACGCGGCAAAGCCTGCTCTTGGTATATTAATCTAGAACATGCCAGTTGCTTGAATGAATAATATGTGACCCAACATAATTTGTTCATGAGAACGAGCTTGATGCGTCATATTTTAGGGCAATGACCGCCAGCGTACAACAGAAATGTGGCCGGTATTTGAACCTGGGTTGGGGTCACGTCATTTTTTTTAATCACGCAAGTCAGGACCCGGCTTAAGATTGTGCAGCATACTTTCTGCAAACCCTCATGCTTCTATGTTTGTAAAGGCGCCGAGTTGCACCTTTTGCGCAATCTGATTCGGCTCAACGTGTTTATAATGTTTACAACTGTTTCGGCATATTAGATCCACTGATACCTACATCTGCTGTAAAATTAACAACCTTTTATCAACCTTGGCGCACCAATTGTTTAAATGGGACGAGATGGAAGGAAGAGTTTAACTTGTTCTAGAGCGCGTGAGTTAAATGATCAGGTCTCAAATTGGCAATTTATGGGCCATTCTTCAACACCAAGAATTTTTGTCGTAAAAAGATGAAATGAGGTTTAGTTTGAAAGCTTTCCCGGCAAGAGGAAATACCAAAAATCGGGCAACACTATCTGCAATCAGACATTCCAGTCTGTCACAGCCTGACTTCTATTCCCCACGCCGTGGGTTTCATCTACACCGATCTCGTATCGCAGGGTATGAGAAAGTACCTTCATGAGAGAGGAATCACAGCGATTGAACTAATAGTCCCGAAAGCCATAACTTTACTTTGCTTCCTAAATCCTTCTCCAGGTAGCAATTTTCAAGAAAAGAACTCTCTACCTGACGGCCTCTTCATTATCGACGCAAATGACATGATGCATCAGGTCGATTGGAGATACAGTCTCCAAAGAATAGACAAGAAGCTGGGGTATATCCTTCACATGTGTGATTTTTCAAAATATTCACCCCCTTTGAAAATGCCTCGTACAAAGTCTGAAGGGTGACATTGTGTAGGCAAAACTCGATGAATTTATTCGAGCTGTAACTTGATTCTCGCGTAATAAACCACTCTTATTCGTCTCACACACTGAATCAAATTTTGACGTTTATACATGATAATCTGTAGCCAGAGTAAGAGAAACTTCACTAAATTATCATACTTTCCTATGACCAGCCACTGCGGGGCATGCAACGCGGTCTTCAAACCTCGATTTAGACACTGTCGTGTTTTTCCAAAGTTTCATCTTGGTACCAAACCAAACTATATCAATAGCCACAGTAACTGGCGCATAACAAATTTGCTTGTAAGAAACCGGCAGTCCAGTGGTTCTTGTCTCCTTCAAATTTAACTTATACTTCGCTCTCCTCCATCACCCTGCAAGCACCTCCCCATCCCCTAGTAATCACTCCACCATCTGTGAACGACACCCCCTCAATCCCAACACCCGAACACTCCCACAAATTCACCCCATTAATTCTCTTCCTCTACCAAAAGAGCGCAAAACTCATAAAAGAAACATTTTAGCCTGCACTAAAATCATTGCGCCAAGTACTTCTGGGGGATGTTTTGAATCTTCACCGGGCTGACGTAGTCGTGTGCCTGCAGCCGGCCCCCAGCGTTCGAATGAGTCTCCTCGATCTCGTGTTCGTGGTGCAACATCTCGTGCTCGATATCCTCCTTGTGTTTCGTGTGCACATCTGGATCCTGGTCACGGTGGTACTGGTTCCAGTGGTGGTTTTCGTATTCTGCCTCGAAATCCATATGGTGACCTGGCCCGACGCCGAAATCAGGCAAAACGCCGCCTTTTTTCGAGAATTCGAGCCACGCATCCTTTGAGATGTTGCCGTCACTGTCTGCACCCACGAGACGCGAGACTTCGCTGATTACACGCTTTTTCGTGCTTTCTGAAATCGTCTCTGCATGGTCATGTTCGCCCATGCCGCTGCCGTCGCCCACCACCGAGTCACGTGTCAAGCCGTAGATGTACAAGATCTCCTTCGGCGTCCAGTATCCTCTGTCCTGCAAATCATGAATGAGGAAGAACGCTGACGCATCAAAACTGTCCATCTGATGTTCTTCCTGCATGTGCCATTCCTGCCACGAGAGTTCCAGAGGCTTTGCGGCCTTGGCGGCGTGAGCAGTTGCTAAAGAGACCGCCGCAAGGACCAGCGCGAGAAATTTGAGCTTCATTCTGGAAAGTTTTGTGTGAAATCTGTGCACTTCAGATCGAAATCAGACAATGACGTAACAAGTGCTCAGATCAGGCTCGATCACACCCGTACACCTCAACAAGGCCTATTTTGATGCATACAACGGCAGTATGGTCGAAAGGTTTACATTTAGCGGCAGGCGTATATGATAGAGACTCATAAGATTTGAAAAATGGGGAAATATTCCTTGAACAACTTTGCTTTGTGCTTGAATTTTACTAACTTAATCGGGCAAAGCTGGATACCATGGCTTCCAGGGACTCTGTTGTATTATAGCCCATATGATGTTACCTTTTACGCATTATCTGCGGGAAATAATCTCAACAGGAATATACTAGTTAATCTTTGAGATAACGGAAGCAAGCCACAAGCTTAACTTTCATTTAGATTGATGTGTATCAAGAATTGTCTGGATGCAAATTTCACGCCTGCCCTAGCATGTGCGCGCGTGGTGCCGGACGTGAGATATTGTATAATACATGTATGGTCACTCCTTACACGACAAATAAGCCGCTTCACAAAGTAGACGAGGGATGATGTTGATTCCGTTTCTGGCTGTGAAGGGAGGAACACGTACGTCTTGCTTCACGGATGTGTGCTTTTTCACCTGGTGCTGTGAAATGATTTAAGGATGAAAAGATCATAAGTCACGCGATGTAATACTGCCGCAGATGCTATGAATTAGCAACGCAAAAACCCAAACCGAAAACATCAATTTATAATACAAAAATCGGTTGAAAGTACCGATAATCTTACATTCTAATTTTTTCAAGCTTGTGGGCATTCATACTGACTATCTATCATGGAAAGTCTGGGGCCAATTCTGCTAGGAACGCGCAAAGTTGCAGCAACTGGCGGGTGCTAAGTGAAGATCTCGAAAAACCTTATTATTCACTATTTCTTACCAGGGAATCGATCCAAACACAGACCGCAGTCCAAACTTTTCAGTTCTTTGGACAATGCATTTTCATCATCGTCAGGGAGTCCTCGTTTCATCAAATACTTTCTCCTTAGACTCTCTCTCTAGCAGAGTTCTCGCACAGGCCCTGACCCTAGCTGTGGGCCGGCGGCACGCTACTATTTACTACAGTAAGACCTGATTCTAAGGAACATGTCTATTGAGAAAATAATAGGTCAGTTTTCCAAATTTTACGGTTCAAAATCGCATGTGTGGTATTCAAATCCAAATTCATAAAGTCGGAGTCAACAAGTCATGGCCCAGTTTTGTATCTCAAAGCATGATTCTTAAAACCAGGGCTCACTGCAGTCAACTTGTCAGGCCCCATTCATTTGCCCTCGGAAGTCGCGAGGCCCCGAGACTTGCGCGCCATGAAATCGAATCACCATAAATCGCGGCCCGGTTTCCCCACACGTGAAAATCAATCTGAATTCACCCAGTAAAAGCCATGAAGAATGAAAATCTCCCCGTGAAACCAACAGAATCACGTGTTGGCCGCGAGAATCAGCGCTATAACCCGGAAAGTGGTGCTCGCATGGTCGCTGGGTGCATCTGCTTCAATGAGTCAAAGGATAAGGTGGTGATGGTGCTGTCGAGTGCACATAAGGGCCAATGGGTATTCCCCAAAGGCGGAATTGAATTGGACGAGGGCGAAGATTTTGTCGTTAGCGCTGTGCGGGAAACATGGGAGGAGGCCGGATGTGAGGGCCGTATCATGGCGAAATTGCCTGTAGTTTTGGACTCCCGGGGCCGAAAGGCGCCTGCTTTGAATGCAGAGGAGCGGACACTGGACTGGGACCCGAAGAAGTTTGTTCCGAAGCTGGAATTCCATTTTTACGAAATGCTAGTCGAAAACTTGAGCACAGTCTGGCCGGAACTGGCTGCTAGAGAGCGCCGTTGGTGCACATATTCCGAAGCAAAGCACGAACTACTAAAGGCAAAACGGCCTGAGCTTGTACAGGCATTGGACGCCTCGTGTATTGCGAAAGACGTGGAAAGCTGCAAGACAGACCCTTATTGATTATCCTGACGCTTCTTTTTTTTATTGTTATTTATTTTCTTCCTCGCTCACTCGAACGCTTATTCCAAAGAAAAATAGTGTATAACCCAGACTGCAGGTATTATTGACTCTTTAGCTCGAAAAAGAGATGAGAAGAGAATTCGTGCCATTTGAAGAGCAGACGTGGACAGCATCAGCGTTTATACGGACTAAATTTCTGTACACCGTGCCAGCTCTCCCACATCAACAATGTTCGACGATATCCAATACTTTATCAGAGTATGGTCTGACCTGAACAGATATCGATGTAATGTTTCCTATCGTCCATGACATGTAACATTGAGTTGTCGCCCTCACGGGTCCAGTCCCACCAAAGCAGCTTTCTCAAAAATCATATGTCACTGATCTTTCGGGTCTACTTACTTGAAAAAGCTTCCCATTAAGTTTGCCAACATGTTGTTCCCGCCCTGCGCCGAACCCAAGTTCAACGCAAAATACTCTCTGCCCAAGTACTCCACGGGCGCTGTAAGCTCTTTTTCGGCCAATAATGGCTTGTAGTGCGTGTATAACTTCATAAATTTCTCACCCGACTGACTCTTGCGCAATGTAACAACTAACAATTGCAAAAAGTTCAAGAGATCACGGTGCTCAAAGATGTGCAAGTTGTCGGTCTGCTCTGGCGCCTCGCCTGTCTTCTCCAAATATTTTTGTACAAATCTTTCCATCGCTGCTTGCGCAAACTTGACATTCTTCAAGTACGCGTAGTTTATCACGGCACGAGCTAAAAAATCTCCTGGATCGGCCGATTGATTCTCGGAATACCAAGAGAACAAATAGTCAACATAAACTGGCAAGGACTCAAATGTGCCCAAGATTAGGTGCAATTCCGCCACAGCAAACACCTTATAACGGTCGTCCTCCTTGGGCTGTTCTGGCACCGCCGCCAAAAGCTTTGTGCCGAAGATGTGGTGCAAGCTGGCGTCACCGAATTTGGCTCCATCGAGCTGCGCCCATGTCAACGCCTGTTTCGCCAAGTCACCAATGCTAGGCTCCGCGTCCGGAAGAAGCGACACCAACTGGATCAATTTGGCTCGGTGTTCCTGGCCAGGGCCCGTGCTAGCACATTTGATGCCAGCCTCTGTGTAAACTTGGATTAAGTACGAGATCAAATCGCTAGCGGACGCATATTCCTTGTTTGTAGCCAAGATCGATGCGCCTTGGTCCAAAATCTCGATGGCTAGCTCGAACTGCTTGGCCTTCACATATCTGTTCGTGATTGTGCGCAATGTCTGGTGGGCCTCGTAAAAATCCTTGTTGTCAATTCTCTGCTGGAACCGTGCAATTGTCTTTTGAAGCTTGTCACTCATTGTGATATATGTTTTTTTTTTGGGCAGGAGCTTTGTTGTGTAAATGACTTTGACGACACTTATGAGATTAGTCTGGAGGTGGTGAGAAATTGGAGGAACTGGCCCGCGAATCTGGCAGCAGGCGCAAAATATTGGGGGAAGAAAATGGCGCCAGCTTGGCTAAGATTCAGGCTTTTCGCGGATCTTCTGGCCTGAATATATGATGTCCAAACGGGGCCGAAAACCGCTGGAAGGGCTGCGAAAAGCTACCCGCGGGAAACCGAGTGAGCGGCACGATGTTGGATATTATGCAACACCGTGTCGAATGTGCCGCACACAGGTATTTACAATATAGTAGCACCGAGTTTTTAATGTGGTTCAACCCAAAACACCCTGGGTCTACGTCCACGTGTCTATTTTATATAGCCTATCTGAAGCTTAAAGTCGGGAAAGAAATCTTTTTATTTCTTCCCCTGGTGAAAGACTTTTCACGCGGCGAGCGCTAACGCAGCGGGTCGTGCCCAGGCGTAATTAGGCTCTTACACTGGTGCCTAAAAACCAGCACAGGATGTCATCAGATCCGTCGATTTTGAGTTATATGGAGTCAAGTTTGCTTTGATTCATGAAATTAGTATGTCTGACCAAATTGAGAAAGAATAAAGTGCAGTTTTGAGTATTTTTTTGTGGGGGGAATTGCCAGTTGCCTGCTTAGCGCTAGCGGCAAAGGGCCGGTGCTATGGCCAAACACGTCTCAGCCTGGTAGAAATCCTGATCCAGACACAGAGTCCGAATTTAGAAATAAAGTCAGATTTTATCCATCAGCTTTTAGTCAATAGATTTTGACACATCAAATTGCTGAAATTCAGACCCATAGAAGTTTTTTTTTTTGACGGGTTTAACTAATATGGATGACTTCACCCTCACAGGCTAATGAGATCTGGCCCCGGATGCTGACCCGCTCTGACCGGCACACAGCACAAGGCCCGGGGCCCAATGACTGGTTTTCCCGTGCACACCAAGAAATCGATAGATTCAGATCATTTATTTCTGAACGCAAATCATGAGACAATCAGCATCCCTACTCAAGCACGTGCCGCTCATTAAGTTCGTCGGCGGCCCACACCATGGTACGTAATTGCGTTTTTGAGAAAGTGCAATCAGATACATCGCAACATTGTGAAGCGAACATGAACCCGGATCTCACCGGGACATGACCACAGGAGGAAGCCTCCCCAGAATGCCAAAACACCCGCAGTTGTGGGGCATATTCGGATACAAAATAGGCTGGGATCTAGAGTAAAGTGATATTGAGGGAAAAAAATACGGGGATTGATTTGGATATGGCAGACTTGCGATGTTCTGAGCGCACAATCTTCTGGCCCAAAACGTCGGAGCAAATACTAACCCAACCAAGGTGCTTCTGCAGCGGCAAAAGTGCATCCCCTTTCATCTACGGGCAAAATGCCATCTCTTCAAAAGGCGGTTTCGTCGCATCAACTGTCGTGGAAGCCTATTGAGCTCAAGGAAGGTGAGGTACTTTTGAGAAATCAGTTGTCTAAAAGGTTCAGATACACAGTCCCAAGTGCCGAGGAGACTGAGCAAATTGACAGCGGCGGCGCTGACCTTGTATACTGATCATGGTGTGTTGGAGAGCATTTGAGATAACAGTCGCAGAATATTAGAGTAAGAAAGGCGATCTCCAAACCGAATAAATTATTGAGAGGACACAGAAAGTTCTCTCGCAATCAAATACACACGAAGTGAGCGTAGGCCTTGAAATACACATAATAGGTGCCACATGTTTTCTTCAATGATTCACTTATAAGGCGAGAGCATCATCGCTTTCAGCAATTTCGTTTGTGCTGATCTATATCCTGCTGGCATATGAGTATCTGATGATTCTCTATAGAAGAATGCAAGGCTAATATGACAATTTTTCGAGTCAAAAATGATTATTTGAGTCGCATATGAAAGGTTTTGAGGAGAGTGAAAACTCGCTGCAAGGTTAGCACTACGTAGAAGGAAAAAGTATAAAGAAAATACGAAGGAAAAAAAAGAAAACGGAGAAAGGGTGGCTTTCTGTCGTGTTCGATAGAATACTGACGGGCAACCCAATTGCTCATTTAAATTCTTCGAAACTCAAAGGTGGTGCCTTGCCGGGCACGTCTTCTTGGCTTTACCAGGGCACTAACTTGAATCTCTAACTCTTTAACGAGCCTGATTCGGGAGAAAACCAAAAACACGAAATCTGGCAAAAATCGATCTGGGAATTGAGCTCGTCAGGAACTGTATGTATTTGTTAAATACCATTAATCATGTGAAAAATGAAACAAAGGTATCGCAATATCCAACAAAATATCCACGAAACTGCTCAAATTTAGACCCAGAAAAAATATCCCGATCATTTGATATTTCCCCACATCCACAAAATTCTGACGATATTTGCAATCGACTACTCTCGAATCCCACACGTGGTTCATCTTTCTTTTGAAGGCAGATTCCAAAATGGTAGTGCGCACCTCACCGTGCAGACTCGCCACTTGAAAGCGCACCACATAAAACTGTAATAGTATACTAGGTAGTCCGCCAGATCATCAGCAATTCCTCAATAAACAATCCAATCATAACTCAAGATTGCATAAGGGTGTTCTGATTCACACGGCAAAAACAGAAATAGTTTCAAACAGGAAAATCACTCAATTTCTTAGCCCAAATATACCAAAAACTTAACCTAAATAGCCGCGCCCAAATGAATCACGATCCTTTCGAGTGGGGCCGCCCTAGCAACGAGACTTACGGCGCATACAACGCCAAAATTGCTGGCGCTGGCAATTCTGCGGCGCTGGCAGACTTCCCGTCGATGCACACGCAGCAGCCGATCATCACCGGCACATCTGTGTTGGCGCTTAAGTTCAAAAACGGCGTGGCGTTGGCCGCCGACAATATGGGCTCTTACGGGTCACTCCTTCGCTTCAACAACCTCGAGCGGTTGGTGCGTGTTGGCGCCGAGACGATTGTGGGCATTTCCGGTGATATCTCGGATTTGCAGCACCTCGAGCGGCTCTTACACCAATTGGAAACAGAACAGGAGGTGTACGACAGCGATGGCGGCCACGGCTTGCGCGCACCACACGTGCACGAGTACTTGAGCCGCGTGATGTACAACCGCCGGCTGAAGATGGACCCGTTATGGAACGCGATCATTGTGGCCGGATTCAACGACGACAGAACGCCGTTCCTTAGGTATGTTGACCTTTTGGGCGTCACCTACGGTGCGCTGGCATTGTCCACAGGCTTCGGTGCCCACTTGGCCGTTCCTTTGTTGCGTAAGCTCGTGCCATATGACGAGGACTACGAGAAGGTCACGGTCGACCAGGCGAAAGAGGCGATCACTGACTGTATGCGTGTACTCTATTACAGAGACGCACGGGCGTCGGACAAGTATACGATGGCGGTGTTCACGTTTGACAACGGCAAGGTTGACTTGCGCTTCGAGCAGAACCTCAAGGTGGAGAACCAAAACTGGAAATTCGCCAAGAATGTGATTGGTTACGGCAGCAAACAGTTATAAGCAGCTAACATGGTGCCAAGGCCATTGATGAACTAAGCAGAGCCCAGTACATAGTAGACGCCTGTGGCTGTGCCAGCTTACACTTAGCTCGGCGGTACATACTGTGTCTGTCGATATTTGGGTGCTCGTGCCCGCCATGCGACAGGGAAGCATGGCGTAGACAACTGCTTAGACCGAGCACCAAACCGCTTTGGCTGCGATTGAAGATCGTTGCAAGAACATACTTGGTATCCCCGCTGATGTCCAATGATAAATATTTCCCACGTAAACATTCGTAGCTACTGAGGTAGTAACTGGTGAAAGAAACACGAGCGACACGCTTGCTTGCGGAATTCGCTTTATAAATTGGCGTGCCATGATTAGTCTTCATAGTAGATTGTGCCACAACTAAGCGGTGTGATTGAGAGCGATCAAAATCTAGTTCTTGATATTGAGTTACCAGCTGATTTATAGTTACTTACACGCTCCGCAAGAATTTGAACATAAAAAGCAATTAAATTCTGGCAGCATCACTAGTGTTGTGGCTAGTAATATAGATCTGTGGCTACTAATGAATGTTGATTTCATAACTTTTAGAGTTAGAACTTACATCAGATTTTGCAAGTTGGAAGCATTGAGCATTGGTGATGATGATAGGAGATCAATCTTCGCTTCGATTCGAGATAATAAAATGAAATCGTCAATTCTTTATCTCTCGTTTGTGACTGCTTGACCGGATTATATCATCAATCGGCCAATCAAATTTATATTGTTTCTAGAAGAACTAGATTATGCAAGGCCACGCCCCTATTCTTCTGGGCTTTTTGGGCGACGGGCGTCAATGCCCAATTGGTGCAGTCCGTTCACCAGCCATGCAGACTCTGGGCGCCCGAGCGCAGATACGAGAAAGATATGGTTAACAAAAAACGAAAGATAATACTGAACTGCAATCCTTTTTTCAATGTCAAGGGTATTTCTTGGGCCAGGTTTCATGCTATGAGTGAGCGAACGAGCCCTTTAATGGGTATTCTGGAATCACTTCAGAGAAGCGACTTTTTGAACCCCTTTTTGTTATCACGGTATGCCGGGTGCATGGATGGAAAAGTGGGCCGTTTTCGCGGGATTTTGTCGTGCTGGTACGGTGATCGTGTACACGCCGCCCGCAGAATGGCAGCTTCCATGCAGACAGCCGAGTGAGGAAACGTCCGGCACACGCGATTGTCAAGTGGCTTTCGCTACTCCACCTTTCGTTGATAAGGCGGTCTTTTTTCCGCGTTAAATAGTGCGTCCGGGGACGTTTTTTTCGATATTTTGCGCCTTATTTGAGCAGAAAGCCAGAGCTATTGCGAACGTACTAAACAGGCCTAAATCTAGACATATTCGCTACGCTCGCTTCTACCAGAGATTGGTTGCTCCACCCCAAATTTAGACTGATAAGGATTCGATTCGAAACTCCGTTTACATCAAAATTTAAAAGTTTTCAAACATAGATCATATGAGCTTTGAAATCACGTTTTTGGGCACATCTGGGGGTCCGCTGGAGCTTGGGAATTGTGCCATTTTGGTCAAACCGGTGCTGCTACTGTACAGCGCTATCCTAGAAAGCAGAGACCGACCCCTATTTTCGATAGACGCTGGGTCGGGCTGGCACGCGCTTGCAGAGATCATTCTCAGTGACCGAAGATATGCTTTGGAAACGCCGAGCCCTCAAAATGGGAATCTGGGTCAGTTGGCCTTATACGAAGATTCGCTACAGCCGCACGAGTACTTGAATGTGCCATATACATACCCATATTCAAAACTAGAAGGTTCTCCATTGATGCTTCTGCAGCAAATATTCTCCAAAATGTCCGCCCTGCTACTATCGCATCCTCATTTGGACCATATCCAAGCCATGGTGCTCAATCTGGCCGGTGGTTGCGAATCACAAGAAAAGACCACCATGTACGGGTCTAAATTCACTACGGACGCTTTGAACACCCACGTTTTCAATGGCGTGATCTGGCCCGACTTGGTGCTGCTCGGGATGCTAAAACTAGAAACCGTGACACAGGAAAAAAAATTCAGTATTGCTCAAAACCGATATAAGGTGACCTATTTCGAGGTTTCGCATGGGGTAGTGGCTAACAAAGGCCGCCACGAAGGCCCCTATTCATCGCTGGCTTTTCTTGTGCGTGATCAAGAAAATAGCGCCAAAATGCTTGTTTTTGGTGATTTTGAGGCTGATTCGATCCTGCGTGAGGAGAAAAATTCTCTCATATGGAAACACGTGGCGCCATTCATCCTAGACGGGTCGCTCAAGTGCGTGATTCTAGAATGCTCGACTTACAGCAGGCAACCGGGTGTCAATTTGTACGGTCACATGACACCAGTACACGTGATGGCGGAATTGCAACGGCTAGAAACGTTTTGCGCAGAGAAAGCGGGCAAAAGGCAAAGCTCGTCTTTTGTCAAGAATTTGAATGTTATTGTTACCCACGTCAAGGAAACCTACGGCTCTAGGGATCCACGGCGCAGGATTTTGGAGGAACTTCAACAGCTCAACGACTCGCTGGGCTTGCATTTGAATATCTCGATCGCTACAAATGGCATTCTGGTGGTGGTGTGAATGTTTTTTATTTATCTCTTTTGTCTAATTTGCTATAACGACTATAGAGCAGCTTGTCCGGGCTATGTCTACGGCGAGTTTCGAATCTGTGCCCCAACACTTATTCACATATGTCTATTTATATTTGGCATATTTTTTTTCCTAGCACACAATTCTGTGCATCAAGACTTGAAGTCAAGTAAAATTGTTTAACCTTACAATATGAGGACCAAGGCGGAGAGATCAGACTGATTCTTCGGCAATTGAATATGGTGCCTCCAACACCTTGACAACTGCTGAGTCGATCAGCTTGTCGCAGATTGATCGCCAACATACGTACGTGCCAAATGCTTGCAAATTGAAATTTGACAAAACGGTCTTGGGTTGCTTTGTAAAAACATCTGTATTTCTTCTATATCATTTTTCAATTGTGAAGTCACAAAGGCAGGCTCTGGCGTAACGGTCATCTCTTCGAACGCAAGCTAAAGATGCACTCATATCAAGTGCCCCTGGAACATTTCACCACGTTTACGCGAAGTACTGATAAATCGTCTCGCCTTTTCTTTCGGCCTTTGATCTCACCTAGCTCAATTCACAACGTAGCTCTCTGCGGCCAAGTTCAGGTGCAAGGCAAATGGAAGAGAGCGCTCGTCATCATCGTTGGAGACCACGTCAATGACCAGCACTTTGCCGAACGAACCGTCGGCTTCAGTGACACCCAGGGTGCGCGAGGTGTGGAACGCAATCTGCATCGGGAACAACGAGTCCTCGGAGTCCGCAGGCACGGAGAATTCAAACGATCCGGCGGCATCTTCAAGCGCTATCTGCGCCAAAGTGAATACAATGCCTTCTTCGGTCACGTCATACGATACGTGACCCGAGGAGTCCTCCTTCAAGATCACATCTTCAGACGCAAGCGGCACCAAGATCTGCACGTCGTCAAACAGGGCTTGGCCCGGGTGTGCAGCCACATACTCGGGCGTCAACTCATACTCCAAATTAACATCTGCGACACCATCGTCTAAGCTAACCCAAGCCGTGAATAAGAGTGGCACCAATGAGGTGTCGTCGTCCTTGGCCACGGCCTTCCAGCGCAACACGCCCAAGCTCTGGTCGTTGCTGGGGAACGGCTTGTTGCGGTCCTTCAAGCCAATACTGTTGGCTGCAGAAAACAAGCCCTTATCGACGTTGGGGTGCGTCTTGTATTGGATGCCTGCTTGTTCACCGACAGTCAATAGGATCTTGGCGCGCGCCAAGCTCGCGTCGCTGATGCGCAACGAGAGGTCGCCCTTGACCTCGGATGCCGCGACGCCGCCCTCGCGGTGCAATTGCGCAGTGATTTTTTCGTTGACGGTGATCAAAATTCCCGGATTCAGCGGTTTTTGCAGCACGCTTTGCAGGGGCGAGGGCAGCACCGACGCCGACACTTGTTCGGGCTGGCTGGCATTGATGTACGCGCCTTGGGTCGTCTGGTGAGGCACTGGGGCCTGTTGCTGGTGTGGGGTTGTGGATGTGAGCAAAGGCTGTCTGTGCTCGGCCATTGTCGGTTTTGCAGCCTTTTTGCCCAACTGCAAGCCCTTGCCGCCAATCGCGCGCGGGGCCGCATACGAAGCCTCCATGTCAGGTTGCGCGCGAGGCAGCTGGCCGTAGCTGGGTCCCTGAGAAGGCGCTGTATTATAACCGAACGCTTCCTGCAGCGCTTGTGGTGCCTGTGGCTGATTTGCACCGAAAACGGCTGCTTGCTGCAGTTCCATATTACGGCGCGCCAACTCCTTACGCTGGATTTCTTTGGCACGGCGCCTGCGCTCCTCGGTGGCCTCCATTTCCTTGTTGCGCTCGATAATGTCCTGAATTTTCTCCTCGTGCGAATCCATTTCCAAAAAGCTCTGGACTTGCGATAAAGTGAGTTTCTCGCGGTAGCCCAACGTGACGATTTCGTCGAATGCACTAAGCATTTCAAACGCATTGTTGAAGATCTCTTTTTCGTCGACGCTTCTCAACATGTTGCTCACAACAGACACGAATAGGTGTAACGTGTCGATATCCTGCAAAATGTTCAGGTGTTTGTTTGTCAAAAGCACCACGTAAAATTCCTCCAACGGCTGGTACACGTACCGTACGCTACCGTCCTCGACCGTGGTATTCAGTGAGCCCAGGCTCGATAATAACGCCGGGAAGTTCGCCAAGAGTTCCGTGATCCGGTCCTTGCTTAAGTCTCGGAATTGCCTCGACACGAGTGCTTTGCCGCCATGTGTGCAGATGGATACCGCAAGAACAGCCATTTTTCAGAAGTGTGAAGCTTATTTGAACAGGGTTTCTAGCGTGCAAGTGTGACTTGTTAGGGCCTTGGGAAGAGTGTTTTGGTCGACCATGGCCTTTTTTCGAACACGAGGCCGGTTTGAGTGCGTGTGCGTACCAGACCGCGGTCCCACATGGTGTTTATGAATGGGACATGGATGTGGATTTAGTTTTCTTTACTCGGAATTCATTTTTTCGAAAATACTATGATATTCTTCTTTGTGTTCAGCTTTGGGCTCACAGGTAAATCACTGTCATTTTTTTGTTCTTGCATCAGAAACTAGGCCCTTGCGCTACTCGCGAAATACACACTGACGTGTATCTATCTTTGGTAAATTTAAGATTAGACACAGTGAAATAAATAAACAAATGAGATACACATGATTTTGTTTCCCTGTAATGTTTTTTTTTCTTTTGTCCTTGCGATTACGAAAACAGGCGAACTTCACCGAGCTTTGCCACGCGGATCGCCACATTTACATTCACAAGGTATCACAGCTCTTCGGCAAATATCAAAGTAACCGCGCATTCTCGCAGGTAGAATTTGACCAACAGTGCGACCCTTTTATCGCTTATTAGTATCAGCTGGGTGGCGCGTCATTGGAGCAGAAGCAACGGGAAATGTTCATTCCGCAGCCAACTACTTTTAGCCCATGTGTGCAGAACGCATAGCCATGCTTTCTTTCAACACACAACCCTTACTTTGTCAAGTGGATGTCCATTTCAATGCCGTCATCCTTATTCTTCACCGCGTTTTTCTCGTTGAATAGTTTTTGCAACTCGCGCTCGATCTCGGCAATCAAGGCGTCGTAGCCGCAGCTCTTGGACCTCACTCTGGCCTCACGTAAAAGCCGCTCCGCTTTCTCGTATTGTGAAAGGTGTAGGTTCACGACCCCTAGACCATACGTCGCCAAGGCGACTGTTTCGCCAATCGTAGCATTCTCTTTGACGATCTCCTGCGGCAAAGTTTTAGAACCGCTGATAACAGACTCGTACGTGGCGACCACCATGTCAAGCAACTTCTCCTTGTTTGCTATTATTTCTTCATACGCGCGCTTGTCGTCCTCCAGCACAGACTCGGTGATTTTCTGTTTGATTTGGGCCGCGTCGCCGTCCAGAACCAGAATTGGCTGAAGTGGGTCGTGAAGCGCCTTGACTTTGGCATGGTCGACTCCTGCAGCGGCTGCAAATTTCTTACGAAGCACCTGTTCCTCGGCTTGAAGCTGTTCTGCCTGAAAGTACAAGAGCAGCGCGGTGTTGCATTGCGACAAAAGCAATTTATCGGGAGAAACTCCGGCGACTAGCATTTTGCTGGTCATTGAAACACGGATGCTGCTGGCGGCCTTGATGTCTCCGACGGAAATGCATATGGCCGCCAAGATATCCATGGCGCTAAAGAATTCCTCGGCGAAAGGCTCCCACGCTTCTGGATTTGTCTTCAAGACAATCACTTCTTCGGCATTGTTGTTTTTGAGCGCGTTCGCTAATTCCTGCTCTGCCTTAGGGTCGTTGAGTTGCTTTAGATTCTCTAAATTGTCTTTATTGGCCGTCAGGTTAAGCAAATCACCCGGCGCAAGCAACGAGACATCATGAGATCCCATACCCATCTTGCGATTAGCCTCTTCTTGGGCTATGAGCAAATGTGTGATCAATATTGCCTTTGAAAGCAGCGGATTCTCACGGTTGAGCTCCACCAACTTGAGCGCTATGCGCAAATCCTTCTGGATAAGATGGCCACGGTGGTCTATTCCGGTCACGCGTGCCCCCTGGACCGAATCGGGCGCCGCCTTCAACACCGAAAGGTATAACGTGGCGATTTCATTATATACAAACGCAGCGTCATCCAACATGCCCAACCGCTCGTACATTTCACCAACTTTGAGTTGGATTCCTGTGTATTCGTCCGAAAGACGATCCATTTTCAATTCCCTACACTCCTCAAGCGCCTCTAAATAATGTTTCAACGCCAATTGGTAGTCCTTTTCGCCCTTGTCAGATTCCGCCCACAACCCTTTCCGCAAAATTTTAGCCACAGAAGGAGGAAAGGTGTGTTTTGGCCACCACATGTAGTATGCAAACGCTGTCAAAGATGCAAGGTATAAGTTGAAATTGATAAACCTTTTGAATTTGGAGGGCGGCGCCTCGTAATTAGGGAAATGCGAGTAATTGTACGCCCGCGAGAACACTGGACGTCCCGGTCTGGCTCTAGGTTTTAGACCAGGACGCCTTGTTTTCAAAAACGCCCGAAACATGTTTCGTATAGTGTTGTAGAATAGGTTGGGTGTTGATTGTGGGGTTAAGAGTAGTCAATTGAGACCAGAAGATGAATGATCTGAATGGCTTGGTGCACGGGTGTTTCGCTTTAGGTTGGTAAATGTCTCACAAATCCTCCTTCTTTAACACACTGCGTGATTTTGCGAATCTTCCCACCGCCGCTACACATCCGAATTCCAATCACCAAGTCGGGTCTGTGCCGTCAAAGTCGTCTAGTGACACGAATCCTTTTTTTTGCGAACTCCATCTCCAAACTTCTGTTGACTTGCTTTTGTGTAATCAAATTGGTCTTATGTCCTCAAATTGGTTGTGTGACGCCAACGCGCGATTTGTGGTCATCGCTAAATGTTGCAAACTCTATTTACAACCTTCGTAGGATTACCAAATTGGTTTTGTGATTTCAAATTGGTTTTGTGACGCCGAATTGCTTTCATGACGCGCAAATTGAATAAAAATACGTGAAATATGGAATTCATGTCGAACTCAGTCATACGACGCTAGAATTTGAGTTTGGGGTATTGCAGAAGTGCAGACGTTTCATGGCTGGGTCCACATAAACGCATCACATATGTATTAGACTTTTTTTTTTTTT